>JAGFBS010000081.1:0-108681 GCA_018397855.1 Boletus reticuloceps
TGCACGGTCCGTGCTCTTATACTAGTAGTATAAATACTATAAACCAATAGCACAAGACTCTCCAGTCTTGTTCTCTTGGAGTTTTCCCAAAACTACCAATTGCTCGCTCACTAGTACTCTTGCCTCGCAACACTAGACCCTTTGGTGGGTTTGGTCGTTTCATTAGAACAAGACTATACTAACCGCCGAGGCTTTGCTATCCTCTCCGGGACCCCACCACCACCTTACCATCATCCATCTTGATCGATAGAACCAAGTAGGTCATTGATAGTGCCGATCACGCGATCCCATTGACACCGCACTCTGGTAGTGCCTTACTACCGCATCTC
The DNA here is from genome assembly GCA_018397855.1 of Boletus reticuloceps. NCBI lineage: Eukaryota > Fungi > Basidiomycota > Agaricomycetes > Boletales > Boletaceae > Boletus > Boletus reticuloceps. The sequence continues at coordinate 330 of JAGFBS010000081.1, forward strand.
CGACATCTACGAGTACGTGATCGCAGGAAGGACTAGCCTTCCACCTCCGGCATCTCCACCCCACTCTCCTATCGCCGGCCCATCTTCGGGCATTACCTTTCCGGACATCTTCCACCTAGTACCAGAAGAAGCAGTCCGTTCAGACTCATACGATCCAAACGACTACAATCCAGCGGACTATCAAGTCCAGATTAAGGAGGAGGAGACACACCTACAGGTACCGATTGGCTAGACACTAGCCAAGTACGGACAGGACTGACGAGTCCATATAGGAATCGGATCAACTTGCTGATTACGACAGCAGTCTAGATCAAGGGTATAGGACCCTTCGCAACAACACCACTCTTGCACCCGAAGACGCCCCCTCTACTGTAGTCAGGGCCTCCACTGTCGATACCAACTCCCTACCGGGTCAGTTAGGACATAGACACGCAGCATATACAGAACACCGCCTAACCCCAACACTTGCAGATCTTGAGATTGTATATCCACCGCTCGGATCTCCGATCTATAACCCTAGCACCCCGCTCCGTGCACCATCTGAGTTACCAGAACCCATTGAGTGGGAACCCATCTATAGTAAACTAGCTAACAGATCTGCCCATCATTTCGGTCATCAAGGAACTCGCTCTCATCATTCGCTTAGAGTCAGTGAGACTGAACAGATCCACCAAGTTATTCGAGAAGGAATACAGCTTGGTATTGAGCAATCCAGAGACCTTGAAAGGATTGAGAACACAAGACGCCAGGTACAGGCAGCCGCAGATCGTATACGGGAACGGATACGCATTAGAGAGAGATCTGATACCCCTATTCCTCATCACCCTAATCTCCCTCGCTGGTTCCGTATTCCTGACAGCACTACTGGTTATCGCCCTAGTACACTCAGACCCCACTCAGCTCTTAGGACGCCTCTTCGCTTTCATCCGTATCAGCTACACTAGGTCCATTGTCCAAATAGACGAGACTCCTGAACATATTGAAGTCCGATCTGAGCCCGAAAACCCAGATCAAGTAAGAGACAATCAGGAACAAAGAAGAGAAGAGATACGTCAGAGAACTGCACGAAACCATATTGCTGCACTCCGTCGCCGTACCCGTCATCTCCAGTTCATTAATCAACGCCGCACTGCTCAAACACAAGAAGCAGCCTTTGTCAGACAGAGACCTGTCAGAGTACCACCTCCACAAGTCCCTGACGAACCACAAGAAGTTCAAGTAGTTGAACACTACCAGAACGCCCTTGTACAGCCAAGGCCTAGACCTGAAGCCCCCTTTGAAGCGGATCACTCGGACTCTAACTCTGAATCAGAAGAAAACTTTAATTATCCCGCTTAAGTCATCATGTCTAATGGAAGCAATCCCATTGCTGATGCCTTCAATAGCTTCGCTGCTATATTAGGAAACTCAAGCATGGCTCAGAATCAGGATAGATGGAATGCAGTTATTGATATTATGCACGCTACTCTTGCTGCATGCAACAATCTAGGAGTTGAAACGCACACACTCACAGCAGAAGTCACCCAACTAAAGAGTGACAAAGCAGATCTTGAAGATGAAGTACGAGATCTTACCACACGATTAAATGTAACCCCAACCACATCAACTGCCAGAGGCTATTCCCAGAAAGTCGAGATCTTTGCAGATCCAGGAGACTATGATGGAAGCCGTGCCAAGTTTGATGAATGGTGGGCTAAGATACAAGCATGGCTACGCCTTAATGCTGCAGCCATATCACCGGGTTCCTACACAGCGGTCCAAGCAGTCCTATCACGACTCAAAGGACCTACTGCAGGAAAATTCGCTGAAACCCGACTAGCTTGAGGGCCTATCTATCTATGGAACTCACTCGAAGAAGAACTACCTAAGTTCTTCCGCCATGCCAATCAAAAGGACTGGGCTCTTATGGAACTTAATAAATTCCATCAAGGAGACCTTAAGACAGGACCATTCATTACTAAGTTTGAGTCCCTATACAACATGGCCTACATGGATGGCGCACACGCCTGTGCCATACTTGAGAAAAGCATGAGACCTTCTATTCTTGCACAGATAGTCAAAGAAAAGAAGCGCCAGACTACTATCGGCCCCTATGTCGAAATAGTATCTGAGATCAGATCAATTCAAGAATCAGTCGGACTGATACTTGGGCGATCTGAAAAGAAGTCCTATCGTCATGACTCAATGAATATCGGTCTTATAGATGAAGACAATGATACCCTTGACATTGCCTTCACTAAATCACGAAAATCTAAACCACGGAACAATGGAGGATCATCGGGATCCACCCTAAGTTGTTTCAATTGTGGAGGAACAGGGCACTTTGCAAAGGATTGCAAAAGACCCTCCTCACGCTGTACACATTGCAATTGGTCCAGAGGACAACATAAACCAACATGTAGCAAAGGTAGAGCTATTCACGCTACTACCACAGAACCAGCTACATCATGGGAACAAGTACAGGATTCCCTACCCCGTGCTTGTCAAGGAATGACTTTTGATGAAGTCCGTGCACTTTTCCAATCTATGCCTTCTGACTCAAAGGGAAAAGACCGCTCAACTTGAATGCTCTGGGCAATCAAGCTGCGTCTAAAATAGAAAATAACCCAGAACTCCCTGACATCATAGAAGTAAACTCATTACAAACCAATCCATCTACCATTGAACAAAAACGCATTGACATTCGCAAGATGTACTCCTTTCTATCTGATGAAGATATTAAAGAGATGCTCCCATTACCAGAAATGGCCAGAATTCGAGGTAACCCTGCTAAAGAAATCACATTACCCATATCCATCATCATGAGTAAACGACACCCTATCACTATCTCTGCTTTACTTGACTCAGGAGCCAACACCACATTTATTGACAATAATTGGGCTGTTAAAAACAAGATACCCCTTACACCCTTGGATCGTCCAATCCCAGTGTTTAATGTTGATGGAACTCATAATGCCGCTGGCAGTTTAACACACTATGCTGAGCTTATGATTAATTATCTTGGACACCAAGAAAAGACAATTGCTGAAGTAACTGACTTAGGCAAACACCAGATGATTCTAGGATATACATGGTTACAACACCATAATCCTGAGATCAATTGGGAAACAGGAACCGTCCGCATGACACGTTGCCCTGCATCTTGTCACTCCCTAACCATAGGCTCTTTCCTAAAGACTACTGAGAAAGAAGAGCGTGATCTACTTGTCCGGATCAATGCCGCCAAGACAGATCTATCACCTCGATCAGATCCTAAACCTGCAGATCTAGTACCAAAAGAATACCACAAATACCTTCATGTATTCTCCAAGAAAGAATCAGAGCACATGCCCATTAGGAAACCATGGGACCTTGCAATAGATTTCAAAGAAACTTTCATTCCTCGCAAAGGACGATTAATACCCCTATCACCTATAGAGCAACAAGAAGTCAGTGACTTCATAGATGATCAACTTCGTAAAAACTACATCAGACCCTCTAAATCACCACAGACTTCCCCTGTTTTCTTTGTTCCAAAGAAAGATGGTAAAAAGCGAATGGTACAGGACTACCGTTATCTTAATGAACATACCATCAAGAATAACTATCCACTACCACTGATCTCACAGCTTGTTGACAAGCTTAAAGGATCTAAACTATTCACAAAAATGGATCTTCGCTGGGGATACAATAATGTTCGCATCAAGGATGGAGATGAATGGAAAGCTGCCTTTGTTTGCCATCGAGGAGCTTTTGAATCCCTTGTCATGTTCTTTGGCTTATGCAACTCCCCTGCTACATTTCAAACAATGATGAATGATCTATTTGCTGACATGGACAATGTCTGTGTTGTCTACATTGATGATCTTATGATCTTCACCAAAACAGATGATCACCAAGAACATGATAGCATAGTACTTGAAGTACTCCGACGTCTAGAAGAAAATGATCTCTTTGTGAAACCAGAGAAATGTTTCTTTCGTGTTAAAGAAGTTGAATTTCTAGGAATGACTATTACCCCTGAAGGAATTTGTATGGATGAAGACAAGGTTAAAGCTGTACTTGAATGGCCCACACCTTCTACTGTTAGACAAGTCCGAAGTTTCCTTGGCCTAGCCAACTTCTACCGAAGATTCATTGATGGCTATGCACAAGTTGCTCGTCCTCTCAATGATCTTACCAAGAAAGATAACCCTTTCAAATGGACTGATTCACAACAAACTGCATTTGATATGCTTAAACAGAAATTCACCACTGCCCCTGTCCTCGCATTCCCAGATAATGACAAAACATTCCGCTTAGAATGTGATGCCTCTGATTTTGCCACAGGAGCTGTGCTCTCTATCGAGATAAATGGCAAATGGCATCCAGTTGCCTATTCTTCACATTCCATGTCACCTGAAGAACGCAATTACCCCATTGCAGATAAAGAAATGCTTAGTGTCATCAGAAGTCTAGAACTCTGGCGTCACTATCTAGAAGGGGCTCAACATGAATTTGAGATCTGGAATGACCATGAAAATCTCCAATGGTTCATGGTACGACAGAATCTTAATCGCAGACAAGCCCGATGGGCTCAATATCTCTCTCGATTTAACTTTAAATGGTTACATAAAGCAGGCACTTCTATGGGCAAAGCTGATGCCCTATCTTGAAGAGAAGATCATGCAGAAGGAAAAGATGATGATAACAAAGGAATACTTGTGATTCCAGGAGAGCAAATTTGCACTGTCACTCATCTCAAAACAGATGCTGATACTATCCAAGAATGAATCAGAGATGCTACCTATAGATTAAAAGAAACCGACATATCAAAATTATGCAAGGAAAATCAAGTCTGTATGGAGCAAGAAGAATTGCTAGCAGACCAAAATGGAAAGATCTTTGTTCCCAATGTTGATGACCTTCGAATGGAGATCTTACGCCTTCATCACGATACTCCAGTTGCAGGACACCCTGGAGCAGAGAAAACACTGGAATTGATCCAGCACAGTTATATATGGCCAGGATTGAGCACATTAGTCAAAGACTATGTCTCACGATGTGATCGCTGTGCTCGATTCAAAGGACAGAATATTGCACCTGCAGGAAAGTTACAACCCCTACCAATACCTGATGGCCCATGGCAAGATCTATCAGTAGACTTCACCACCGATCTTCCCCTTTGCAAAGGATTCGACTCAATTCTAGTGGTTGTTGATCGATTCTCCAAAGAAGTCGAATTCATCCCTTGCAATAAAGCTATATCTGCACTTGAAACCGCTAAACTATATATGTCCTATGTTTGGAAACAACATGGACTACCACGAACAATCATATCTGATTGTGGACCACAATTTGCTTCACAAGTAATGCAAGATCTGTGTAAACGATTAGGTATCCAACCTAAATTATCTACTGCGTTCCACCCACAAACGGATGGACAAACAGAACGAATGAACAGGGATCTACAACAATACCTTCGTCTCTTTACCTCTGAAAAACAGGATGAATGGGTTGACTGGCTGTCACTCGCACAGTTCTCTTACAACTCAAAGCGACAAGCTTCCACACGGAAAACCCCTTTTTCTATCACACGAACTTATGATCCTCGTATAGGATTTGAGCAACACATAACCAAAGCACCTGCGGCAGAGCAGTTTATTACAGACATTGCGCAAACCCTTGATCAAACTAAAGCTAATCTCAAAGCTGCCCAAGATCGAATGAAAGAACAGGCAGACAAACTTAGATCTGCTGTACCAAACTATGTTGTGTCTGATAAAGTTTGGCTCTCCACAAACAACTTGAAATTGACTCGCGCTTCCAAAAAGCTCTCCGAGAAATGGCTTGGACCCTATGAAATTACCAAGTTGATTGGACCTAATGCAGTTGAACTGCGATTGCCAAAAACTATGAGAATTTACCCAGTTGTGAACATCTCTCGTGTCAAACCATACAAAGAACGCCTTGATGGACAACCCACGTTCCGTCCTGGACCAATAGAGGTCACAGAGGAACGGGATGTTGAGTTCGAAGTGGATTACATTGCAGACTCTCGATGGAAAGGCCGTCGTCTTGAATTCCTTGTACATTGGCAAGGATATTCAGATGAAGATCGCACTTGGGAACCAGAATCCAATCTGACAAATGCTCAAACAGCTTTAGCTGAATTCCATAATGCGCATCCAAATGCACCTAGACGGCTCCAAATGACATCGTTTGAATTCTTTAATTTATTCAAACATTGTGGCAAGCCTATTCCAGAAGTGACAGAAAATCGTCTCCCTTTCAATCGACTTGATGTTGAGTGAACCCCTGGGGTGTGTCAGGGTTAACAACACGCTTATCAACACTTCCGGTCGAGCCTTGCTCCCACAAAGATGTCTTATTCCTCTTACCTTGCATTTGCCTACTGTGCTCTTTCATATGCCTTTCCCCAACCTCGCTTTAAGTGGGTTATCAATATGCCCGGCTTCTTGCCTCGCCGGCCTACATGTTTCAGTGATCCTAAGGACCTCCATGCCTATTATAAAACAAACCCCCACATTATTGAATATGTCGATGACTATGTTGACACTGCTGGTGACCCCACAGTCAATTGGTATGCCCCAACCATTGACCACTGGAATCTGGTTTATGACAACAACAGTGAAGTGTTCACTGATCATAATACTGATGAAATATGGGGATCTACACTTCCGGATCTAGAAACTGTTGCTGCCGAGCAGCCTGATGCCTGGGGCCCTGCTGGCTTCGACGATGACTTCGATGAAACTGGTTGGCCTATTGGCTATTGGGATTGGGACAACCCACGTCCTTTTGAGCCCTCTTGGTCTCCATACATCGAAATGGATGCCACCACTCGTCATTGTCTTCAGCTCTGGCATGCTAGTGTCAGCTGGCCTGACCATGATCCAGATCCCTTTATCAATCAGGATGCTTGATCCTAGACGGGGGGTAGTGTTACACTCCCAAATACACTCCCAGCCAACTCTTATCCATTCACCCTAATATTCCCTTATTTTTCCTTATTTTTCCTAGTAAAACTACACGAGAAATATGAAGTCGAACATAGGCGAATATAGCAAGGCACAGGACACAGTCTAGACTAACATGTGTCCTACATCATGTTTACATTGCTACCACATGCCTGCACAGGTATGCTTATCCTCCAGTAACATCCTAACTCGTGTTTGCCTCATGTTACCCAGTAGTACCAGCACATATACTAGTATAGTATACATAGATAAGCACTGCACGGTCCGTGCTCTTATACTAGTAGTATAAATACTATAAACCAATAGCACAAGACTCTCCAGTCTTGTTCTCTTGGAGTTTTCCCAAAACTACCAATTGCTCGCTCACTAGTACTCTTGCCTCGCAACACTAGACCCTTTGGTGGGTTTGGTTGTTTCAGGTACGACACCATCCTCATGCTACGCGACCACACGTGCTCTGACACCCCCCTTCTCGCCGTCATCACTGAGCTCGAACACAAATACAACCCATGTGATGACACCCTTGTCAGCATGGTGGCATGCCAACGCAGGTGACATGTCCGACTTCTGCATGATCTTTACTGGGCATGTGTGCATTACTACCTTGCCAACAACACATACCCCCCAGTACCAGGGTGCCGTGACAAGTGCCAGTGTCTCATGCGTGACCTCATCATTGACCATGCACTCACACCACGCTCCGTACCCGCCCAAGACCTCCACATTATCCTCTTTGGCAAAACCGGTGTCGGCAAGAGCTCGCTCATCAACCTTCTCGCAGGGTGGCATGTCACCAACATATCTCCTGATAGCACATGTGCCCTCAACTTGACTGAATACCAATTCCAGCTCGGCACAACCACAATCCAGTTGTGGGATACCGTTGGGCTGGAGGAGGGTGTGATTGAAAGGGCGGTTGAGCGTCTCAGGTGGGGTTAGCCTGTTTTTGTTTTGCATGCGCAGTAACTGGGTGACAACAACAATGCAGAGCAACTATCAGTTGTTTTATGAGGTGCTTGGGAGGTGACGGGTGCCAATCACGTTGGTGATCATGCATCTGGGGTATGAGCCCGTCATGGAGGCATGGTGGGAGCACAATGCCAAGATACTCGAACAAAATGGGATTCGAGTCAGTGGTCATGCATGTATTACTATGCTTGAGGGGCACCCAAAGTATGTCATGTTGTGGCAGGCAGTTCAGCGGAGCTGTTGTGGCAGTATGCTGACCAAAATAAATTTACGATGCCGTCTGAGATGTAGCTTGGTCGGCTGTTGAGTGGGTTGAGTGCGCTGCTTGGGTTTGGGTTGCTGGGGGGCAAGGAGCTGGTGCATGTTTGACTAAATGGTGTCATTTGGAGCCAGATGTCGCCCAGAGGGTCACAGCTTTCATAGAGGCCACGCCAGACATGTAAACAAACAGTGATCTCAGTGTCATCATACATTTTTTTCACTTGGTCAAATTGAGGGCTAAGGGCTGAGCATATGAGAGACAACAAAGAAAAAGACATGACACTATATCACCAAACTCTGTTCAATCTCACCCATCAACATTGTCGCATCTTTGCTCGCCGTCAAAACTGGCTGCCAAACCCTGGTAAACGATGATTCTGATCTGAGATCTAAAAAAAAAACACACTGACAGGCTTTTGTGGATGTAAATCAACCGATGTCACCATACCCTTGTGTCCAGGAAGCTACACATGTGAAATCAAGTCAGACACCACACCCAGAAAATGAGGCACATCAACAGACCTTGTACAGCACTTGCCCACTCTCCATGTCCCAAATACACACCATCCAGTCTGCCCTACCTACCGCAACACGCCGACCATCGTCATCCTTGCTCCACACTCCTTTCAACAAGGTGTTTTCAAACCTGGCTGGCATGCCTTGGAGGCCGCGGTGGACCCGGGGCAGGGAGGGGGAAAACAGATGGACGTTGTAGATGATGGTCCGCGAAGAGAACGAAGGCAAGAGTAGGTAAGATCCATTCAGGGAGAGGGCAAGCGAGGTTGGTGTATCGGTATGTCCCATAAGTGTACAGTATATACCTCTTTGTTTTTCTGCACGTCATATACCTGTCGTTATGAGGCATTGAGCATCTCCAATTCCTTGACAACGATGAGAAAGCAGACACACATGTGAATCTCATTGTCCAATGCCGCCAAATAGATATGTTGCCCATCCGCACTCCAACACACACCCATCACTGGACACCCCACCTCCCACACCGCCACGCTCTGTTTACCCCCTTTCCCTCCACCCTCCCACACTCTGACAGTCCCATCATCCACACCTGTTGCAATGAGCTCGATTCCCACCCCACCTGCCATTGTCCGGTCAAGCGCATTGATGATTCTGCATTGCGCACGGAATCTTTTTGATTCGTTGACTGGTGGTCACGTCCGTCAACGTGAGGATATGGTCTGCGGAGATGGTATAGAGTGTTGGCGAGTAGAGAGACCAGTGGAGGTCAAGGATGGGAGCTTTATGGAGGCTCGACAAGAGGCTGTAATTGGAGTTTGGAGAAAATATCTGCCAGAGGGCTGTCTGATGGAAAAAAACATGCTAAAGCAAGAACGAGCAAGTGGGAGACAAGGGAAGAGATAAGGTCAGGATAAACACAAACGAGAAAAGGACAGAACACACAGACGCTTCTGTTGGCTGAACATGCTGCAATGTTTTGCCCCATAGGATCTAATCAACAACTCAGTATCTCAGCCTTGAAATAGTATGCATGAGATCCCAAACGAACACCCGTGCATACATCCACCTACTCACCAAATGTGCGCCAGTCAAACTGATGATGGGTGCCTCGAGATTGCTCATGTGTTTGACACTGTGAATTTTGATGGTCATTGCTGGACGAGGAGATAACGAGTTGAGTTCGAGGTGTACTTGAACGTGTGCATTTCATGAGCTGGCCATCTCCTGGAGGCCCCCGAGCATCTGCCAAAGCAGAACTTCAATTATGGTCACTGTTGGGTGTGCTGGGTTGCTGGCAATGGCAGGCTGCCAAGGGCAGTGAGTCTTACAAGACCATCAACATGGCTGCAAAGGCCTACAAGCCTGAGGCCTTGAGGTGTGAATTTCTTCGGACAGGTTTTGGATGTGAACTAATTTCCTTTTTCGTTGACCTCTGGTGGGTGTTGTATGCCCATTGCCCATGTTCCAATGCTCGACTCATTACCGCTTCATCAACATCTCTTGTCCCATCTGCTTTCGACATCATTCTGGTAAGTTTATATTTGGAATTAGATAGTCTCCAGGGACAAGTCTGGCACCACCCACCACTACTGGACTGCAACTCGGATACTATCAACTTATATTTGAAGAGTTCACATCTGATGGCTTCATGGATCGTGCCCTGAGGACACCTGCCAATGTGAAATACCACACTCCTGGGCAGATAGTCACCAAGAATCTGCAACACAAGTATCCATGTCAGGTCTTTGCCATCTGCATCAACACGTGGAATCTTGACATCCACATGGCCCCTCTAGGATGTGAAAGCTAGGTACTACGTGTGTTGGCTTGCCAATCCGTCCACATGTTGAAGATGATCTGACCCATTTCAGGGTGTTTTGAACCACTACTTTAGCCCAGAGCTGGATGGCCAGGAGTCATCGCCTATTGTGGATTTGCTTATGACAGAGAACATCCCTGCTGGCTTGGGGCTGTCGTTGAGTGCAGTGATGGTTGTCTTGTCCACCTTGGCATTTTCAGCAGTCAACAGAATCATTGCATGAGCATTGCACCAACTAAAGGCACTCTTCACATTGTAGAGATGGGAGTTGAGAACGAGAAATGATATGTACTCATTCATCTCCGTCTATTTGTTTATCTCCAACAACACAATCAAGGGGTTAACAGTGGTGGGCCCGTGTGCTTATCCACCCACTTCCTTTTCTATTCTATGGTAATGTTGTCCCTTGTCTCAGAATGGACCAAGCAGCATCTGTCAATATAGCAGGTTGTATGTATCTGATGCATTTCTCGAGAACATACAATGATGACCAGTGACTAGAGTTTTCTCACATGGGCCATCATTGGGCCCTTCATTGTCAGCACCAGCAAGGTGCGTTCTGTGTTAAGCTTTTCCCATATTCATCTGATTGCATGTATAGGTGTTTGGTATCCCAGCAAAATGTTTCTGGCTATATGACTTATACCTCAATGTAGGTTCTGTCTCGCCTGTGCTCAATCCCATGTATGGCTTATCTCATTGTGTCAGGTCGCTCACCAACCTGGTCAATCAATCTTCTCCCTGGTATTGGCTGGTAGCCCCTTTCTCCTATCAACATCATGTCATGTGTCCATCATCCATGTGTGGGATGCTGATTGGATGCATGCAATGATAGGCCATTGTGGGTGTGGTGTCCTCCCCAACATTACTGATCCCACCTTTGTTGGGATATACCTTTGGGAAACTCTTATCATATCCCTCCCAATTGCCTAGTATTCATGACTGTCATATATGTCATGTTTGTGATTTCTCATGATTTCCATTTCATGTCTGTATGAATGTAAGCATTATCATCAAGTCAAGTATTATATTTACTGATTTCATTTCTTGGATGTCTGTGGATAGCCTCCTTCCTTGGTGGTCACTCAAGGGAGAGATATTTGGTGTGAGTGACAAACTTACCATTGTAAGTGAGTGTCTATAGAACTATGCTATGTTTACATTTGTCTCCTATTCTTGTACATAGCGGTTCAATTGGCTGAGAGCCAGACTTGGTCCTCCCTGGCTATCTGATTTCAAGGGACATTAGCAAACTAATACTAACAATTTTTTTTAATAGATCAATTTCAGCTTTGCTTTTGTCTCACTCTATTTGCCACTCCATTTCTTCTGATGGTAGAAATTTCTGAATATGCCATTGGATTTGACCCATATGATGAGGATGACCTCATGGAGGGTGAAAGTGATATGTATATTTTTTAACAATTTGAGATATTGTGAAAATAATTAAATTTTTATAGTTTTCCTCCAGGATATCTTTGACATCAAGAGAACAACTTTGGAGACAGCCATTATAAATTGTCTAGAGATCAGTATATGGCATTGTTGGAAGGGGATAAGCAGTCCAAGTTGTCATCCTTTGTTCTCAAGAAATCCCTGCCTCCTGGCTCACTAACTATAGAGGAGCAAAAAGCCATTGACCACCTATTTGGCAAGATTATCAAAGAATGGCCACAGGATGGTGATGCTGCCCATAGCTTGGGATTGTTGACTGGATATTCCTTTCACAAGGAATTCTTTGAGCCTGTACTCTGCAGAGAGTACAATGTTGCCTGCAATGGGTTGCCTACTTCATCTGACAAAGCAGTGGTTTTGGTGAGTGATGTTGTTGTGATGTTCTATTAAATATTGAAATGCTGTAGTTGGATGGACTGGCCTCATTGAAAACAAAGGTATTTGTGTTAATATGCTTTATTGGTGTGTTTGATATATTTAAATTATTAACTAGCTCAATACTCACCAACCTACTCCTACAATATACATTATGAAAGAGCATATTAGAGAAAAATTCATGAGTATTGTGCTCAATCCCAGCAGGTCAAACAAGTATGATAGTAAAAGAGATGGTCTTGGAGCTATTCCAAAAAAGGTCAAAGAAGCAGCTGAAATCTGTAAAACCCAACACCAGCAGCTTCAAAGATATGCCACTTTGGAAGACAATGCTTACAAGAAGGCCTATTGGGTGGGCTTGAAAAGGTAAGTCATTATAGTTCATTTTGACCCTATAACTTGATTTTTGTAGAAATGACTCATCAAATGATGTTGCCTTGAAAAACAAATTTATTGTTGAGGCACAAGATATCATAGAGGATGGAATCAAGAATCATGCATTCTCAGTTAACGATGAGGTTGTACTTGCAGATGAAACATGGACAAGAGTATGTGCACCAACTGCATCCTCTACTCTGGTGTCCATTATTTTCTGGGACAAACATGATGCAAATGATAATCAGCCCACTTCCCAACAAAATTGTGAGTATATTTAATTGCCATTGTGTTATATATATATTAAATATATATAGTTTGGTGCCATTCTTTATGGTGCCAAAGAGATCACTGAGCTTTCTAGTGAGCAAGAACAAAAAGAGATCAACATCTTGCTCAAAGATGAGACCAAATATTTGGTTCAAGCATTAATGTGAGTATTAATATTTCAACACTTATTTCAATGATTGATTTTTCAATATAGTGAATGTGATCCTTTAAACCAGGCAATGAGAACTCTTGGATCCATGGTTAAGGCACCCACAGGCTCCCATACAGACAATGGGCAGCTTCACAATGTTTATCCTAAGGTAGAAATTACCAAGCCCAATGCAAGGCCTGAAACTAAAATCAAAATTGCACATCAAAAACACCTTCAGATGAATTTGGATTGTGAAAGAGAGGGTTATGATATTTGTTCAATTTACATATGAAAACTAACACTAATTTTTAGTAACTCAATTGCAAAATTTTGCATTTCTGTCAGGATTTCTTTCTCATTTTGCAAGCAATCAAATGGTGTGTTATACTATAAATTCAATTTTACAAATTTCTAACTTGATTTAGAGTGTAGTTGAGACTTGGAATCTGCTCAATCACTTTGGTACACCCAACACACAAGCATTTGCATCCTATGCATATACTGCTGCTATGCACTTAGACCATGATGATTCAAAACCATGGGTTGGATCTCTCACAGACCACCTCAGGTATAATATATTTATATTTAATATGTCATACTGATTTTTTAAATGATAGATCAACGAGATGAATCTAACTTTGTATATGCTAGCTGGAAGATTATTGTTGAGCTAGAAAATCAAGCTCACTGGATTTGGGATGCATGCCATGATCTGCATGGGACTACATTGAATTGTCTCTGTGCAAGCAAGCCTATGTCATGGAAAAGGCATGCTCACAACATCAGCAAACCAACCTTTTTCATTAGCCGAGCTGACAGCACTTCGCCAAGGCCCAGACCTGTGTGTGGCTGTGGCTGACTGTCACAGCCTGTTGGCTATAACCTTCTTCATTAGCCGAGCTGACAGCACTTCACGTGTCACATCATGAACCCTGCAGAAAACATGACAGTAATTTCCGAAGTGTATTTCCTCGTCGCTCGAGAGTATATCATGACATATCGTGACTGCTCCATTGCATGGACATCCTTGTCATGTACTAGTAAATATGTAAGCTGCACCTACATGTCATATCTGCCCAACTGAGACCGCCTGAACTGATAACGACTGATTCCAGCATGTCATATCCCTCTCCCATGAATATTGTCGTCTAATTCTTCCCCATGTCTGAGTCAGCAACCGGATGCCTGGGGGAACGTGGTGTTGGTGTAATCAGTTTGACAACGTGATTTGCTACGTACCTTAATGCAACTCTTTGAAACTTGAAGTGTGAACATGAGGTTAGGTGTGACAAGAAGAAACCATGCACATTGTCCCAAAAAGATGGCAGCCCCAGCATATGCAACTGAGGCATCCCTCTCTGTGATGCAGCAGTACGACGGGGATGCGCTCCAGAGTTGTGTCTGTAATCATCATAAATGGGATGAAGCCATGATTGGGATCAGGGGGTAGACAGTTGACCAGTTGACCAGGTGTCAGCGCTGGGCGTGTAGACGTCAAGTGGGGGGATTAATCCTGTCGGAAACCTGCGAACCTGGCATCATTGCATGAAATGGTGGAAGGGAAGGGAGAAAATAGAAGTGACCTCCAAACCAAATGAGGTAATGAGCTCAGCCAGTCTGGCTTGTGCTCATACTTGTACTTGTTCATTTCTGTATCCTCTGCCCTCTCCTCCGCTTCACCGGCCACTCATCGATGAGTAACAAGATGGCCAAAAAGTGATGGGTGCAAGTGGAACACAAATGCTCCAATAGTGTCTTTATTGACTGTGACAAGCTTGGAGCATTGTTGAGGACAACATAGGAAGTCTTGGAAGACAAAGGAAAGGCCAAGTAGATAGCCGAGTTCGGCTTTGGGACAGTCTTGGAGCCAGGTGCATGTGGACCAGTGGCTTTGGTGACCTTTTCAGAGACCCAGTTTTTGTGTCAGAAAAAATGATTGTCGGCCTGGTTCGACATGTGTTGGCGGATATGACAGAGACAATAAGTGGATGTGGAAGAAGATTTGTGATGATGGCTGTGGCTGACTGTCACAGATAATTACTGATGTTTCACGTACATACAAAGAAAGACTACAAATAATCGTCCTACTAGTCAAGTATTACATCTACCACACGCGAATGAGAGTCTGAGTGTGTACAATGATTATCTGGCAAGGTATCTGTCAGGGACAAAATGTCAATCAGTCAGTAGCTCGACTTTGTGTCACATGAACAAAAGAACATACCCATATATGAAGAGTAATCCTCTCGCATTGCATACTCCAATGTAACTGGCACACCACTCTTTCACATTACAAAGCGAACATGGCCAATAAATCGATCCACTGTGCGT
Organism: Boletus reticuloceps; assembly: GCA_018397855.1. Taxonomy (NCBI): domain Eukaryota; kingdom Fungi; phylum Basidiomycota; class Agaricomycetes; order Boletales; family Boletaceae; genus Boletus; species Boletus reticuloceps. The sequence goes on from JAGFBS010000081.1 coordinate 15,772, forward strand.
AGATCCTCTTGGGTTTCTTCCAATAGTAAGTGGTTATATTGGAGCACGAGGGTATTGCGGTGAATAATTTGAAGCGCAAGGTTTTTACATTGTGAGCCACACTTGACGGTCGGCGCAAGCTGCTTCAAGGAGCAAATATGCTTCGTTAGCATTTTTCAGAGTCAGAACGATAATGTCTGTGTCTAGGGACTGTCAAAGGTAAACAAGTTTACAGTGAAGCGAATACTACAAGGGTAGACTTACAGTGCTACTACCACCGGTAGGACTGGCCAGTATATCTCTGTCTTGTGGAGCTTGTGAGCGATCTTGTGGATCAAGGTGGTCGTGTTGTGTGAGGATGCAGGAAGGGACCATGTGAGGCAAATGTAAAGGAGTGATGGTGTCGGGATGAAGACATCTGAATGGGGAGAGGTGAAAGATGCAATTTGATGCCTATTCAGGAGGCAAAGGTGAAGCGCAAATGTGCCACGCCGTGCTGGTCTGTGGTTGGCTGGTCATGGTAGTCATTGTAAGGGGAGTACGACACAGGATGCAGGGGCTTGTGTGGATATTGAAACTTAGAGTTGAAACACCAAAAACTGCATGCAATGGGAATTCTGATTGGCAGTGAACATGTATTGATTGAAGGAAACATGTTTCAGCTCAAACACAATGCTTCCTGAACTCAGAATGCCTAGGCCCAAAACCAATCGTGGCAAGCCCAAGACGATTAGCTGCCCTCGATGTGGCAAGAAGTTTTGCTCTAAAACCAATGTTTTGCAGCATATAAACCAGCCATTGGGAACATGTGGGCTCACTTGGCATGGGGAGGCCGCACACGCCCTGCATCAGGTCCACAACACCACTACAATGGCTCAGCTGTTAGATGACCCTCTTCCACCTCCAAGTCCACCTCGGAATGCTCACAATGTTTTTCTAGACTCAGATGAGGGATCCAGTGACGTGCCAGTGGACATGGACATCGAAATGACCATTCAAGACGAGCTGCAGGTGAATCAAGGCCCCTCTGGAACATTCATGGAGACATTTGAGGGGTGTAGCACGGCATTCCCTGGCAGTAAGTCATTCATGGACAATTTTAGGCAAGATAAGTATGCCGCTGAGCAACGAGAAAACCTCTACTTCCCATTTGCATCTCGAGAAGAATGGCAATTCACTTCATGGCTTCTTCAGTTGTGTCTCAGCTTGTCCGCCATCAATTCTTTGCTTTCCTTAGACATTGTACATATGATCTTTCTGTCTGAGAACACAATCCTGACTGTATTCCAGCTCAAATGCATCCCTCTTTCTTTTCGAACGGGAAAGCAGCTATGGACACATGTGGAAACGTTGCCTTCTGGTCCTGCTTGCTCTTGTGAGATCATAAATCTGGAAAGCCGGACAAAGCATGCAGTCCATGTGTTCTATCGCCAACTGCTCAAATGTCTCCAATCACTTTTGAGTCATCCATTGCTTGCCTCACACTTGGATTTCGTCCCTTGGAGGGTTTGGACCTCTGCCACAAAGACATGTCACATATACCATGACTGGTTGAGCAGTGACCAAGCATGGGATATCCAGGTAGGACTACTGTTGCCTTGGATTGGATGGTTTTGTTAATTATGACCATAGCACAAACTTCCCACTGGAGCTACCATCTTAGGTGTCATGCTCTCATCCGACAAGATGAATATCTCAATCATGACCGGGAACCGCTGACCTGCACAAAATCAATATTGTGCTGAGTCAGGACACAAATCATAGATTTCCAGCCTAATCAACAGTTTGAAAATTCTGTTATTTCATACATAGGTAGTCCACTATACCAGCTACCTACCCTCCAAGTTTCATTTTCTTATCTCAAACTCTTCAAGAGATATTCACAAATCTCCTCTGAAGTGCCTTATGCTAGTGTTTACTACACTTCCTATTCATACACTTTACTAGCTTCCCTTATATAGGAAAGCCCCTATGTAGAATACATAATCATGTGATGCATTGCTTTGTCTGCACAGCTCCTGAGTCACATGTCATTGCAGCACAGCATAGATTTTGTTTGGCTCAGATTACACAATTATACATAAGGTTTTGAAGATCCCCAGGGATAAACACAGCCTTATACCTGTGCAGAAACTCTATCCCATGTGCATAGCAACAAGGATGGATGAGTAATCACCTTACCAATCATTGGCTTGGCAACCCAATCAGAATTCAGCATAATTGAGTTATTGGTATTGTGCATAGCCCCAAAGTAACTGCATATGGACGCACAGCCTCATGTATAAACAGTATAAAAGGAGTGAATTTTGTCACCAAAGAAGCAGCTCTTCCCCTTAATAAGAGTTCATTAATTAGGACCTGATCTATGCTCAAAGTAGCTAGATTAGCCTTAGACTAGACTAAGAAAGAACTTAGCTAGTCACATTAGGTAACTTGTACTTAGCAGAAAACAAGTGCCAATCAGATTATCTAAGCATTTCCTTAAGTGGGCATAAAAATTGCCAATTGTAACCTAAGTAAATCTAGCCTAGCAATACTTGGGAAATTGCATTAGAAAATCACCTGCTATCCTTGTGACTCATATTCACTCCAGTTGCCCAATAATAAGGTTTATTAAATAACCAATATTGCGTGTGAACTGAGTGACATATCTAGTATTTTCTCACACCTTAACCAGTAGCATAGCCACTGTAGATTCCCAGGAATCATAGCTAACATTTTATTAGGCTTGATATTACCATTTTGCCTATATCTCTACCAGTACTAGATATTTCTCTAAGCTTTGTTTGGTGTAAATTACACTATACCATAAGCATCCTTTTTGGCACATAACCCCCTAACACAGCCACAGAACTTGAAGCGCAGTGAAGCTTACAAGTTTCTATACATTCTATAACTAGCACATCTAGTTACCTTTACCTAGTTTTTACTAGTCCCTTAGTAGTAGTTATCCTTACTACTCTTGTTACCTACACTTAGCTAGGAAGAAAGCCAACCATTTTCTCTAGACAGTAGTCGGGAAAGGAAGAACAACTGGGGAGCCAATTGGCTAAGTATACTCACTCACTCAGTAGACTAGTTTCCCTATATTCTTTTCTTCTGTTTGATCTGGTAGTTAGTGTTGTCGCTATCACCAGCTTATAGTCAGATTGGGCCCGGAGGATTGATTGTGTTTAGATTACCCTAGCCATCTAGCAGTCTAAATCCTGAACAAACGACACCGCATGGCACATCCCATACTTATAAGTCTTGCGAACATTGACCCAAATATCCACAGTAAATCATTACTCCACAGATATATGCTTCTCGCCCTTCTCCCAACCCCCAAATTCATCCACAAGCATATGCGTGTGCATAGCATGTTCCAGGACCAACTTTTCCATCAAGTGTTGGACTCAATCCTGCACCCTCTCAAGGTCACTGCTTCTGTTGGTGTGATGATGAGCGACCCGGTAGGCAACCTGCGGTATTGCTACACGCCACTCGTGGCATGGATCTCTGACACTCCTGAGCAGTGTCTTCTTGCTGGAACAGGCCCAAAAGCATCCCCAGTCACGACAGCAAAGTCCAAGAATTTTGGCGATCTCTTTCGTCATCCCTCCTGCACAAGTTCAGTTACTCTCACCACCATCTGAATCGCGCATTCCAAGGCTGATCCGCCCAATTATAAGGCATTTCTGAAAACAACCAGGGAACTTGGATTGAATGGTGTCCTTGATCCATTCTGGAGGGACTGGACACTTTCTAGTCCTTGCTCTTTTCTCCACACGGAACCCCTCCATCATTTCCATCGGTTTTGCTGGGACCACAATTGTCAGTGGTGTATCGCCGTTGTAGGAAGTGCAGGAGATTGATTACCATTTCTCATTAATCCAAACTACTGTCAGGTACTGCTCATTCGAAGATGGAATATCAAAACTCAAACAAGTTACCAGTTGTGACCATCGGGCCGTACAACATTACTTGGTCGGCATCATTGCTGGCACAGTTCCTAACAACTTCCTCATTGCTATTCGAACTCTTGCAGATTTCCAGTATCTCGCACAATTGCTGTCTTTCAATGATGATATGCTTCTGAAGGTTTCGGAGGCCCTGCAAGAATTTCACAACCACAAGGATGCCATTGTACATGCTGGAGGGCAGAAGGATGGCTGGGAGATCCCGAAATTGGAGTTACTCCAAAGTGTCGTCTCCAGTATCCAACATTCTGGCCCCGTTATGCAATGGTCCACTGACCCTACCGAGCATGCACACATACAGGAGATCAAAGTTCCAGCTCAATTGGGAAACAATCAAGACTACTACAGTCAGATCACCCCGCCATCTTGACTAATCTGAGAAGTGTTTACGTTTCAATATCACCATATACTTAGAGGAGCGGGATACGCTGGAAGAAGCTGATGAGGGTGATGATAGAGCTTTTGACCAGGACGACGAGCATGAACCAGATCCTGAAGACATCTCCCTTTCCAACCATCTGAACATGAAAGTCTTCTCTCGAGTCAATTACTTTCAAATGCTCTCCCGCACTCCCAATGTCCAGAAACCCTACAGAATCCTCTCGACATCCACCACTGCATTCCATCTCGCACTAAAACCCTCCCTACGATTGACTATAGATGAAGCTGCCACCAAGTATGGTCTTTCTGACCTTTTCCCTGCTCTACACAAATACCTTCTTCGCGTTGACAAGTCATTACCGCACCTTGTGACGGGGCTCAGGAGCAACAGTGATGCATATGACTTGTCATTTGACCATATACAGGTTTGGCACAAGATTCATCTCCAACAAATGTGCTATCATGATAACAAGACTCCAGACACACCACAGACGCTATGGGTGATGCCTCTGTCCGCTGACAATGTGTGTGGTTTATACAATGCGGTCATTGTCAATTCACTTCAGAAAGCTCCTGGCCAAAACGGGGTCTGGATGGTAGGTCATTGTGGAGCACATCTCTGTCATTCACACCTACTTCCACAGATCACTCCATTGTGCAACTGTAAATGATATTTTGACCTCTCGGCTTTGATCATTTCCTCGCCTACATACAACGATTTGACATTGTCCTTCAGCATGGACTTCCCACTCAGCATCCTGGAACTGGTATGCACTTGCTTCATCGTGTGACCAGATCAGATGGTAGTTGCATTGGGGACATCATCCCTGTCAGACTGATTCGGTCGCCTGCTCACTTAATTCCCAACTCCAGTGACATTGCTCATAATCAGTTGACCCATCAGAGTAGCTACAAATTATCATCTAAATTTTGGTTGAACAAATACTGGTCCAAACTACGCGCTATCACTTTGATTTGTACCATTACCCCATATACCGTGATTGAATAGAATTGATGATCAGCTATTGATTGATAACATGGGTACCGCGTGGCGACCGACGCTTGCAATGTACCTGCTCCTACAAATGGACTACTAGTACCTTGGACTCCTTCAAGTATACCCCTCACCACATTCGCCCAATAAGTCCGAAACCGGGGACTTTCTGGCAGAATTATTCCCCAACCATGCCCTGTTCGCATCTTCACATCCAAAGCAAACCATGTCGCAGGTTCTGCATCTCCTGCGGGACAGGAAACTCTACGGATTTGGTGAGAGGATGAAAGAGCACTGGATTGGCTTCCCAAAAACGGAGGGAAAGAACGCAGAGGCAAATATGGCCAAGTTTCTGAACAAGATCTTGCAAGCAGTCAAGGATATAAGCAGTGCAAAAAGCAAAAGGTGAGCGGTTCTGTTGAATTCATCAATGGTGTGACTGACTCAATACCGTAGGAGATGGCACACGGATGGGGCCAACAAATTTCTCAAGGGTTTGTTCCTCCAATGAAAGCCAGATTTGGTCCTCAGTATGGCCAACACCAAGTTGGATTGGAGGGACGTCCTCGTTTTTGGAGAGATGAAGAGCAAGCACAACAGGGACACCTCAAAGGTTTCCTTTATCAATATCACTGGGAAGATGAGTATCCTCTTGTGTGCTCAAGATGGGAGACATGCCGCTCCCTCTCTTCGCATACTGGGCTCTCATGTCACCCTGATGTTTTTTGATCGGGGAGGTTCACTCGAGACAGACTCCATCAACATCCATTCTGACCCAGAGCTATTCCTGCACATCTTGGTTGGTCTCACCAAGGGCTAGCCTCTCTCAACTTGGGTTTGATGAATCATTACTTGACGACTCCGGAAGTAGGTGCGTGTTAATCATATGGAAAGGAAGGGCAGGAAAGGTAGTCACCATTGACAAACTACTCTTTATCTCTGACATCATGCATGGTCGTGGAACGATGGTCTGGGGTGGTTTGATTGCCTTGGATTTAGACTTGGATGGTTCAGATTTGGACTCGGGCACAACATTTCTTCAAACTCGGAGAGGCGGTCAAAGTCGTCATCAAAGATTGTTTTGGATTGACCCATTACGGATACACAGAAGGCCATATTCTAGCTGTGTTAAATGACACAGGGGTGGAAGATGTTCTGACGTTCATATGAAACACAGGTTCAAGCTCACGATCCCACAAATCCACAAATCCTCTCCAATAGTTCAACACATCTGCTGTGCGCTCTTCTTCCTGAAGCCAACCGCAGTGCAGACCAGTGTCTGTACCAGTTACGTGTGCTATCATGTCTCATCACAAAGCCAATCAGAGATGACATCTTGAAGTTCAACTCTCTTGCTGAACTTGTGTTGGTTTTCATAGATTGCGCTCTGAGTATGTTCCCAGTTGCTGATTTGTTCATTTCACTCATTGTATGTCTTAGCTCATAGGGATGTGATTCAGAAAGCACACATTCTCCACCCGTGACATAAGTTTGTTCAACCTGTTGCTCCAAGCTACCTTAGATCAGTCAAAACACCTAGAATGGATGTCCTCCCCAAAGACACCCGCAAACTCATATGTGAAAAGATCATGAGGTCCAATCTTCGCCATGGTCTTCTAGTTGACTGGGGCTATGGGGTCCCAATTGATTCAGTACTTGACCCGTGACACCCAACCTGAACTCTGACCCACATCGCTCTGGGCTCTTTGGTGGATCCTGGCACTAACACTGTGCCTGCTATACTTTACGACTCAAGTGCTACTCAACATGAGGGCGCTGTTCGTTATGTACCTGTCTCTAAGCTGGCACGTAATCATGATATTAAGCTAAAGATGGGGAGAGAACAACCTAACCCTACAATGATCATCAGTTGATACTAACCCGCTTTACCGCACGGTACATACCACATTTATTCAAAACAATTATTCGGTTTAACTCTAATTTACAGGGGACTTGGTCATGGATGGCCGCGGAAACTGAACCCGTCCACGACCTTGAATCCATGTTTTATATCTTGACTGGAATATGCGTTCTTCTGTATCAACCACACCACATGAAAACTGATGCACAACTCCGATGTTTCGACACCTACTTCAACACATTCCATCCCAGCATTGTGAAAACCACAACGATTCAATCTGACCTTAGCTGGTCTGCCGAGATACTCCCAAATATTTCACCCTATTTCCGCCCATTGATCCCACTTCTGAACACGCTTCACAAGAAGATGATCTCCTCAATGGTTGTATCAGACCAAGGGTTCAGCATAGGGGATGATCCAATGACCCATGAATTCATGATCAGCTCCCTTCTCGGAGACACTGTGTAATCTAGAAGACAGAAGTTGGGAGTTGATTGTACCACCTTCAGGTGACGAGGATTTACAGTCACCTCCTGTATCACCGGCAGCAACCTCTTCATCCAGTAGTTCAGACCCCACTGATCCCGAATTGTATACCCTCCATCAGCCCCTTCCTCCACATATACCAAAGACCAGGTCCCGTCCGTCCCAATTAGTGGTTCCGGATTTCCTCCAACACAATCACCCCCATACAACATGTTGGCTCTCGGATACAAAATGTTGGACCTCATGAAAAAAAAAACCTACCTCTTGATTCCTTTACTTCATCATGCCTCCCAAACGGAAGATACTCTACAAGGATTCTGATTCTGATGGCAGCAGAGACAATGTGTTGGCCAACAGTACAAAGCATCCAAAGGCTAGCGCTTCATCTGGTATCATTTCTCACAGTCAATCCCTCAATCCCACTTAGTTCCATTCTCAGATTCCCAGGTACAACGACTGTCACGCTATGGAGAAGGAACAGATGGTGACTACGCCAGCTCCCAGGCTCAAATGCCTGAGTCATCTGGTAAGTTTCTACTCGCATTGACATCCTTTGAGCTCACAACCTCAGAATCCTGGATCCAATGTTCTTCTTGCAACGGGGGAAAGGAACTGGTGGTCAAATCATTCAGATCCAGGAACTTGAGCGGATGCAACTTGCTGAAACACGCAGGTCAAAACACTCATCCAACCTTGATGCTGCAAACCAAGGACCATGAGGTAAACCCTATGGCACCAGCTTTGGGTTGTGAGGTTGAACAGCCACGACCACAGCCACAGCGCTGTCAAGCACCTGGATGTCCAGGGATGGCCAGCGACCCAAGAAGCATTCAAATTCCCTGCCATGCAACTGTCATTCACCCTTGCAGCACCGGGTCAACAGTTCAGCTTCAGGCTACCCAAATACGGATTCGTTCAACTCTGAAGAGTATTCTTCTGGTATCAACCTGTCCCTTCTCCCTTCATCTTGTGCTAGCTCGAATTTTTCTGTGGACAATGGCCATACCTCTACTGCCCCCCACAATCTCATGCACCTTTGGTTTGCTCTTCTGCTCAGGATGATCTTCCACGTGGACATTCATCTCATGTCAGACTCTTGGCTCACGCTTCTCAAGTTGGCACTGAGGCTCCTCCCTGTATGTCTTGTGTGTCGCATTTGGTTCAGGAATCTACACACAATCCTTCCCGCATATCATCGCAAGTCAAGCCAGTTAGTAGGTGGGCTCGTCTGTCGGGCTGTGTCATACAACATCATTCTATCCATTGTCTGCTGAAATCAACCAGAGGCACAGTATCTTCACATCCAATGATGCTGATATGGGTGGTGATATTGAAATTGATGAAGTAGCGCCAAGTGAAGATGAGCGGATTGCGGAAGCAGTGCTTCGGGGTGGGGATTTGAATGAAGCTCTTCAATCCCAAGGTAAGTGCTTGTCATTTCCAAGACCTCGTATTTGATGTATGCATCACAGTCACTCGTACAGCTCTGTCTGCTGGAGCAGCAGGGTTGCATCCCTTCGATACTCAAGGTACGTTGTTCATATCTGAGGTATTTGTTTTCCTCATGGTTCTTTGGATAGACTCAATCCAGATGAAGTTGTTCAATCCCAGGGTAAGGGTTTGTCATTTTTGAGACCTGGTATTGACGTGCTCATACAGCTCTGTCCGGCGCTGATGTGGCGGGGTTACATCCTTCCAATGCTCGAGGTACGTTGTTTGTATCCAAAATATTCTTTCCTTCACAATTCTTTGATAGACTTGAACCGCCTCAGAGGACAAACAACTCCCAGGTACGATTGTAGGTGCTTGAAGGGACATACTGATTGTCTGCTGTGTAGGTGACATGAACGATGATCCTGAAGACTTAATCACGCATCAACGACAATCAATATACTCCATGCCTCGCAAGTACCTCGCAAACTGAAGCCGATGCCTCTCGATCGCAAGGTACGAATGTAGATGCTTGAAGCCTTCGCTGACCAGTGGTTACACAGGTTATATCAATGATGGCTTTGAAGACTTTGCCGTGTATCAATGCAACCATGCATCCCCACCTTTGAGCATCCCACAACCCGAGGTCGAAGCTTCTTGAGCCTGAGGCAAGTCCTGATGGTTCTCTGAACCTACTACTAACGAGTGTCCACAGCCATTCATGCATTCATGTCCACTTTTCGATTAGCCAAGGCACCAATATATACAGCTGATGGCAGACACTGTCACAAGCCATGTCATGTTGTCCTAAGCTGTACTTTTTAATATTAGCCAAGTAACATAACAATTACATAAGCCCTGTCCATGGCCTAGGGCATGATGTTGACCCCTGCAGTGGCTTTGAAGTGAACTTGTGACATTTTGGGCTTGCTGAAACTGGCAGGTGACCACATCTGTTGGTACAAATATATTCGAAATTGGAATAATGGAAAGAGACCAAGTATCGATAGCAAATAGGGGCTAAAATAATGATATGCTCCAAAAATAGCAGTGCTTTGGGGAAAAAAAAACAAAGGCATTGCAAAAGATAGGGGCCCATTACCATTTTTGGAACATAGGGGCTAATAACGATATTGCTCCAAATAGCAGCAAACACCCAAGGAGAATGAAAGAAAAAAAAAAGCCATCTACACCCCCCGGAGATGTCGAAGCATATACCCTAGATGGCCCCGATTAAACGGAGTTCTGAACCTAACCGGGTAACCGGCGGTAGGGACATCCACCTGTGCCTGGGAGTGTGGTGGCTTTGCTTAGTCAGCTCTGTCACCCCTCCTGCCGCTTCGCGGCAGTCGGCGTGGGACCCCCTAACCGGGTAACCGGCGGTAGGGACATCCACCTGTGCCTGGGAGTGTGGTGGCTTTGCTTAGTCAGCTCTGTCACCCCTCCTGCCGCTTCGCGGCAGTCGGCGTGGGACCCCCTAACCTAAGCTGAAGAATAAATCAACTCTCACTCAACACCAGCACTCTGTGCATCAGCACTCCTTCCATATCCCCAAGCCTGGTCAGCCCTGTGAGATACATGATGGAGCCACAAATAAGCAACAATGCTTTACTTGGGACTACTGCTAGATGGTACAACATTGACATTGCTTCCTGTTGAATGGGATCTAATGAAGTGTAGAGTATGCCTAACACTCACATGGGGGTTATGGATCACTTAGCTGGTAGCGGTGGTTGTGGTAAGAACACAAGATGCTATTCGAACTCAGATGGTTGAGTTCTAACTTATATACTACATGTGCATGTGACTATTTCCATATATGGATGACTACGCTACTACGATAAGTAAGTAAGTAATGTTAAAGAGCTACTGCGTGGTGCTCGTTCAACACTTCCTATCTTATTGCTGACTTCTGACTATTAGGATGCATCTATAATGAAGCTGGGAAATTTATCGATCCAGCTGTGCCTCCACCTCCACCTCCTGTACGATCCAATGACAACTGGACACCTTATCACAACCAGCTGGAATTTGAGACTGTGCACTTTTTGTTCTCACAGGCAGAAATGTCAGGCCAAAAAATCTACTCCATCTTTGGGGAGTTTCCTTAGCTGTTCATGGTGATGCACCTCCCTTTGCCAACCGTCAAGACCTGTATGAGACCATTGATGCAATGTCACTTGGCAATGTACTGTGGAGTAGTCATTCAGTCAGTTACATTGGTGATAGAATCTACGATCCCACTCCTTGGATGGATGCCTCATACAAATTCCACTTCCAAGACCCACATAAACTTGTCCAAAACATACTTAATGTTACGCTTGGACCGGATAGGTACGAGCGTAGCCCTTGTGAAACGAAGAACGAGCAGAGCGTCAACTCAGAAGTATGACGAGGTCTTATAGAAGTAACGTCCTTCAGAGTAGGACAAAGACTATAAGGGATCAAGGAGCTTGTGGGGTCGTCCACACGAGGTCAAGGATTTCAAGGAGGTTAGGCTGATTACCAATGGTTCAAGTGAGGACCACAAGAGCGATAGATTGTACAAGGTACAAGTATACAAGGGAGCTCAAGAGTGAAGAAAGTACATGGGGCGATAAACGACGGTTTATATACTACATGGAAGAGAAGATAAGGGTAGGCATAGAATACGAAGGAAAGAGATAGAATGTGGAGGAAGGTGTGCGATGACTAAGCAAGTGGGGTGCCATCGGGACGCCGACGGGAAGGAACTGGAGATAAGGGAAGTCATCGTAGGAAAGGAATAGTGTTTGCAGTGCGTGTAGTACAAGATAAGCGATAAGAGAAAAGATAGAGTCGTAACACTTAAGAACCCCAACTTCAAGAATGAGATTGATTATGCCCCATATTGCGAGTGGGAGGAATGTTCTGATGGAGCATACAGCCACCACTGGCATGATCTCATGTCAGCGGATTGGGCCTGGAATCAAGCAGTACAGATGGCCAGATTTATTGTATCTGCTCACTAATTTGTATTCAGGATATCATTACTCAAGACCCAGTGATGCATGGTTCAGCTTTTGTGCCAATAATACTTGGCAGTAACAAAATGACAGTTTCCATTGGGACTAGACAGAACAACTATCATCTCATCTACCTATCTATTGGTAATGTCCACAATAATGTCTGTCGTGCCCACCGCAATGCGCTTGTGCTTCTCGGGTTTCTTGCCATACCTAAGAGTAAGTTGGATAGCTTATCCTTATCTGCGTAGTCCTAGTACCAAGGTTTTACATGATCATCTATAGCAAGAAAAAACACACAAATGATGCACATTTTCAGACTTTCAAGACACAGCTTTTCCATTTCTCCCTATCTAAGATCCTCGAAACACTCAAACTGGGTATAATGGTCCCAGACCCATTACAATGTGTGCAGATGGCCACTACAGAACAGTCATATATGGACTAGGACCATACATTGCTGACTATGAGGAACAAGTGATCCTGGCGGGAATTGTATGGAACTGGTGTGGATGGTACATAGTAACTTTCAACTTACAGCACTTTGTTTATTAATGCTCTTTTACTTTGATTGCAGATGTCTTGCATTTCCTTGGGATCTTGATGGAGAATATGGGGATCATACATGAGAACTCCTCGAAGCATTGATCAAAGAGGTCGACTCTGGTATGCTATGGGATGAATAGGGAATAGTCGTGGATGTAATTGTTCGTTTCTTTGTCTATATTCCACTAGCTTAACTTTACGGATCTGTCACTCAGTGTTTTACAAGAAATTTTCCCTGCTTGGACATCCATGCGCTACTTACCCCAGATCTACTCCATCAACTCATCAAAGGAGTTTTCAAGGATCACCTCGTCGACTGGGTATGTAATTACCCCAAGGAAACTTACGGATCTACTTGGGCAAAGGAGATTCTTGATGACATCGATAGAAGGTAACAACATTCAACATTACACGGTTTACGCAAACCAACTAATATTGGTGGACAATAGGATTGCTGTTGCCCTGCCATTTTCCAGCCTTTGCCATTTTGCAGACAGATGGGGCTTCAATCAATAGACCAGTGACAATTCAAAGGCACTTATGAAGGTCTACCTCAATGCCATTGAAGGATATATTCCAGATGACATGATCTGTACATTCCATGTATTTCTTGAATTCTGCTACATCACTCAGCATAATATCATCACTGAGGATATGCTTGAGGATCTAGGAGATGCCCTGAAGCGCTTTCACGAATACTGTGAAATATTTATCGCAACAAATGTCCAGTCAAATTTTGTGCTTCCCGACAACATGCAATGAAACATTATCCCAAACTTATCTGTCTTTTTGGTGCCCCTAATGGGCTTTGTTCCTCCATCACTGAGTCAAAACATATCAAGGGCGTCAAACAACCATATCGATGTTCAAACAAGTTCAATGCACTGAAGCAAATGTTACTCACAAACCAGAGGATCGACAAACTGGCTGCCTCACTAGTTGATTTTACTGCCCATGGAATGCTCATCGAACCTTCCACACTGTCTCATCTTTGATATTTTGGTAAGCTAAATATTTACTCCTAATGGATCCTTATCTAACAATGAATCTCCATGACAGAAAAACAACTCGATGTGGACAGCAATGAAGATACACATGGCAACCACAGTGCCAACTCAAACAATGTCAATTGGCAGGCTGGTCATGCCACTGAAGAAGAATAAGAGCATGATGAAAAAGAAGAGAGTGATAACGAGAAAGGTACAGTGGAGGGAGCACAAGTGTTGTGTGATATTCGGCTGGCCAGGATGATCTGTGAGTGCATTTTCCCTACCAATAAGTCTATTCTGAAACATTGTGAAGAGCATCATCATGCTCAAACTATTCCAAACCTGGCTGAAGAGCTTGACATTCCTGAACTCCCAACCCTCATTTGATGTTTCCTCTATGACCAGCTACACCCTGATGGTGCCAATGTGCCGCTGCAGCAAATGCCAGTCTACAGGGGACGCTTGAATGTCTTCCACTCTGCCATGGCCACCTTCTTTGCACCAAGTGACCCAAGCGGCATTGGCGGTATGTATCACAAACACATACAAGCAACTCCATCATGGCAATGTGGAGCTGCTCATTACGACACTGTACTGGTTGACTCAGATTACAGCCCCAACAGCATTAATGGCATGGAAGTTGCCCGAATCCTCTGCTTTTTCTATTCCATATGCAAACAAAACCTTCCCCTGTGCACTTGTCCACTGGTACAAGCAGATTGGCTTTCAGCTGGACAATGCTACTGGGCTTTGGATGATATGCCCCATGATCTGAGAGGATCAATCATGTGAATTATCAGTTATTCATCTCAACTCTGTTTTCCGCACTGTACACTTACTACCCATGTTTGGCAACTCAGATCCCATTCATCCGGCAGTTGGTTATGATACCTCTCTTGACGCTTTTAAAGCATACTATGTGAACAAGTTTGCTGGTCATCACTCCTTCAAAGTTTTGTCTTGAGCTTTTGCTTTGTGAGTGCCCTGATCACTATCCCTTTACAGAACTAATCAGTATTGTAGTATGCACCAATTGTTACCCTCGTCTTCCTCCAGCCCCAAAAGGTTGGGTCATCACCCCCAACCCTTTGTTGGTGTACTACCATTCTCAGTGGTACCTGCAGCAATGCCTTGAGGTCACCACTGACCTCACCAACCTATTGCCCATCTCGATAATGTCTCTGCCATCCAGCTCACAGACATCTACCTCATTCCTTCACTTTTCTCATCCTCCTGCAGTAACGACTTCCCTGCCAGCTCATTTTCCTCCTTCACACACTTCTTCTCTTATAGTCTCATCATCATTGTGATTGCCAACAAGTAATGAAGCCAGCTTGTCAGTGATCTCAGACGATGTCATCGTCACCTGTCTCCACCAGTGCTTCATGTCTGACACAATATATACCAATATCGGTTCCTCTGCCCTTGTTGCTGTCAACCCCCACAAGTATGTCACTTTGAATGCAGACTCACACTATCAGGATATATCCAAGAGCAAGACCCATCCCTCCTCACATCTTCCAGCTTGCTAACGGCCTACTACCACATGAGGCACACCACCCAGGACCAGTGCTTCATGTCCGACACAATCTATACCAACATCAGTTCCTCTGCCCTTGTCGCTGTCAACTCCCACAAGTATGTCACTTCAAACGTGGACTCATACTATTGAGATACATCCAAGAACAAGATCCCTCCCTCCTCACATCTTCCAGCTCGCTAACAGCCTACTATCACATGAGGTGCACCACCCATAACAAATCCCTCATCATCAGGTACACTTTCATTTCTTACTTCAAACATAATATAAATACTTATTTTCTCTATCATAGTGATGATGCTGGCGGTGGAAGGTCAGAAACTCATCGCCTCACTATAAAGACACTCTTGGAGTTGTCAGTTTCTGATCCAGGCAAGAAGGGCTTCAAGCTCACAACCCTGGTCCCCGCAGCAGAGTTCATCATTGAATGGCTCAGGAATGCTCACACACTCTTCAATTCCACATGCATCTCACTTTGGAAAGTATACAGAGCTCCTCATTCACAACAAGCCTGCAGGCCTTATCTGCATCATGGATGACCGGCTTGCCAATCACACAAGAAGACCGACCTCACAATGGTGGAGGCTTTTGGCAAGCACTGGGGTAATCATTCATCTCTCAAAGTTGGGCCAGTTAATCGATCAGGATCCCCCATGTTCACCATCAACCACTTCAATGGTCCGGTGTCTTATTCTTCTGAGGGCTTCCTTGAGCATAACTTTGATTCCCTAAATCCTGACGTCATCTCCCTTCTCTGCGGCTCTCTCGCTAGTGCGTCAGACAGTGCAGAAGGTGTAGGCTCTGCCAATCCCTTTGTCAAAGGGTTGTTCTCAGCCAAAGCCATCGCCACCCAAGCACAGCCCAAGAACGAAGACACTATCATTTCTGCTCAGCAGCCCATCAAGCCAATGCATACCATGTCAATGTGTCATAAGGGCACAATCAAGCGGATGGCAATGCTCCATGAAGACACTGCTGTTGAAGAACAGGAAGCCGACAACACACCAAATTCCTCCTCTGGTTTGACGCTGTAGGGAGGCTACGCTCCCTAACCTGGTACGACATCATATAGCCACCCCATCACTCATCACAGTACCCAATACCATATTCATCACATCTCATCCAAGTCCGAAGCTCTTCCATCAAACCTGAATGAAATCCAACGTGTTTATCCTCGCACCTCAAGTCTGAACCTTTGCATCGCAAGTCCGAGCCATGTCCTATGTCCTATGTCCATCCAGATCGCGTCAGGTGTTCTTTATATTGGTTTGTAATTAATTGCATGGCTTTGAAACTAAAATCACAGGCTCGTTTCGTGAGCGTCGTCATTTGTAGTGACAATCTCATGTTTGTTCCTGATCATATTGTCCTTGGACTTAAGGAACGACATATCACACGGACCTAGTTTGTTTGTTTTGTTTCATCTTTATATCTTTGTCCTTGGTTACCATTAAGTCCGGAATATGCTCTGAGACTATAAATCTTTGTATTCGGAGATCTGAATACATCTTTCGCCCAGTCGGTGTTGATCATCTCATTCTCGTCCACATCGTCCCAAACACCTCCAATACGAAGTCCGGTGCCCGTTGCACAACTTACCATCGCTCTCACTCACGTCTCGCACCTTCAAACACCTCACGCTCTACAACTCGACGCTCAGGTGTCTCTCAGGTGTCCTTGCATCCATTTCTCTCATCTATCCGAAACTCCGGACTTTGTCTAGGAGCCTCGGACTTCCTGTTTCTTGTCCTCCCACTCTTCGACTCACATTTTAATCCCTTTAGGGTCGAACCTATTGCACCCTCACCCCTTTTCTTTAGCTTGTGACCTGATTGGCTTAGTCCAGGAAGGTTTTCAGCAACCCTTTGTTTCCTACAACGCCATGTGTAGCTGGCGAATTCAGGGCCACTCTGAGCACCTTGTTTGAGACGTTATTGGAAACACAGTCCTGGTTTGTCTTTTGTGTAAATCCCAACGACTCGCAACCACCAAATCAGTTGGAGGGGGTTTGCAAGAAACCGATATAGTTCTCGGTCAATTCAAGGTAAATCTCGAGTGCCTAGTTGTCATGCAGTTCAAGAATTCTCATCACTTTACTCTTAGCCTAGGTCTTCTTGTCTCAAGCTGCACTCCATTCTGTCGACGACCATCTCCGTTTGATGTGGAGGAGCAGAAATGAAACCGCCTCCACGATGCTGAGGCAGAAGCTGGGATTGATGTTCACTCAATAGGCGACCTGTATGCTCCCTACGCATCCCCAGGACTTCTCCCAGATTACTATGTGGATCTCTACAACTGAGTGTCTTCCCAAGCCCATGTTCCACTCATGGCCAATTCCTCTCCATTCCAACGTGAAAATCTTTACAAGGATGATTACGAGGACCGTAAATCTTTCCATTCTGATGATTTTGACAACCAGAGTTGACTGATGTCCAATCGGGAAGAGACCAACTCCAACTATGGTTCTGAGTCATACGCGCCTTCCAGAAACATGTTCCAGAATACTGATAAGGAAGGATTGATGCTAAAGAGGCTCTGGCAGGTGAAATCATGGAGAATGAAATAACCAAAGTCGTCAAGGTAGTGTTGCCGCGACTTCAGCTAAAGGCTGGCTTTAGCTGAAGCCAACAATGTAGCTAACTAGATGGCTTTGTTAGCTAGTTTGGGCATTAGTGGTGGCTTGGCTATTTCCGAATAGCTGCAACTTTGGGCTTTTAGCTGACTGGTCGAACCAATTACAACTAGACTAGTAATACATAAGTACCAGATGTTGAAACCAACCCATTCCCATCTGTGGAGAGGTCACTGTGTGCCTGCTGCTGTTTGACAACATGGGTGAGTGCATTGGCGCAATGTGAGACTGTGACAGGATGACAAATGCATCTGCAATACCTTCATCATAGTCTTCATCCACCACACACGAAGGGGGTGCCGCTCACATGAAGAGGAACATGTGGAACACCCTCTGGTGATGTAGCCATTGCAATAAGTTGTTGGCATTGGTCCGGTGCCATTTCTGTCTACGCATCAAATTGCGCAGGGTCATATCACCAATGCCCACCCATTCTTGCCCAGTCCCAAAGGTCCAGGAGGAGGTGAGTGAGGGTGAGGACCACTGGAGTGGTGTGTGGTGGGGTAGGTAGAATGGGGGGCCATTTTCATTGGGCTCCTACCATGATGGGAAGGCCCAAGGGATCAAGATGAGTAGTATGGTTGCTGCAAATGGTGACCAGACTACTCCGGTTGGCCCCGATCCCAATCACAATGATGCTCTGGTGGCGGTCAATGTTCCCATGGCATGTCATGCTTGCGCTGGCACAAGGACTCACATGGATAAGGA
Organism: Boletus reticuloceps; assembly: GCA_018397855.1. Classification (NCBI taxonomy): domain Eukaryota; kingdom Fungi; phylum Basidiomycota; class Agaricomycetes; order Boletales; family Boletaceae; genus Boletus; species Boletus reticuloceps. Next base: position 34,262 of record JAGFBS010000081.1, read on the forward strand.
GACCACGAGGCAGTTGGTGCAGCAGGCCCAACCAGTTGACAACTTGAGGGAGGATATGATTGGAACCCAGGAGAGCGGGTGCATGGTGGGGGTAGAAGCGAAGCAGAGGTGGACAGTGCATGCATTGGGCGATTGAAATACTCTTGGCTGCCCAGTAGTCGCACAGGCAGCGGAGGTGCACAGTTCCTCAGTTGGGACCTGGGGTTGCGGATGGGGTGATGCAACAGTAGATTCTGGTGTCCAGCCAGGCCACGGGTCGGGGGCTTGCAAGGCCCAGAACAGTCGCACAGATGGAGTGGGCGGTCCACATTCATTGGAGCCAATGGGGTATGGGAGGGGATGTGACAAAACTCATCAAGAACGACAGACAGTGGGGGACCTCCTCTGAATGGCCCAGGTGAGGACTGACCCCCAACTGGTGCAGGAGGTGGTGGTATATGGACATTATTTCTGCTTGACAGGCCACATGAATCTGATCTGAACAGAGGCTGCAAAGTGCTCAATGTCGATATCGACTGCAGGAGAAGAGGGGGTCTGGTGAGATCAGGAGAGGGTACAACAGCACTCGCATAAGCAGTGGGATGTACATCTTGAGGCACAGGGGTGGCAGGGAGCTGACCACCGGTAGCTTGGGCATTCTTCAGCAACTGCAAACACTGTGATATGACATGGTTGCCTGGATCGAGCTCGCTAGCCCGGGCGTAGACATCAATGGCATCCGAGATCTGATTGTTGCAACTTTCATAGAGGCTGCCAAGATCGAACCAGACCTCAGAGATGTATGGGTTGATTCTAATGGCACGCGAATATGCATCCAAAGCATTGAGGAATTGGTTGATCTGGAAGTACAGCATCCCAATGGAACACCAGAACATTGGGTTGTGTCCATCGCGATAGACCACTGTTGATATGCTTTGTAGCCTTTGTTGTATTTTTGCCCTACCATGTAAGCACGACCAAGGAGATACCAGCTTTGGGCATCAGACAGGTCTAGGGAAAACAATGAGTAAAGTGCATGGTATGAAGGCAACAACTTACCGGCCTCAAGACTTTTGGTCAAATATTGAATGGTGAGCTCCTGATTCTGGAAGGAAGAACCATCCTGGTGATAGAGCCAACCAAGTTGTTGCAGGACTTTGGAATGGCCGGGATTATGAGCGATGACGTGCTTATATGTGTCTTTAGCATGGACATGCTGGATGGGGAACGGTGTCCATCATGATCCAAGTAACAAGGAAGAGCGGACGTACATCTTTTTGTTGTTGTAAATGTGGCTGATCTGGAACCAGGTGTTGGTGGGCAAGGGGGGTGGGTTTTGGAGAATGCGGTCAAAGCATGAGAGCAACTCGTCATATTTGCCTTGAGGACAGATGCAAACACTTTCTCAGCATGGTCCAAAGGATCATCCTGGTCATAAAGTATGCCGATATCATACCAGAGCTTGGGATACTCCTACATAGCAAAACATGTTATACGTTGATGTGTAGTCTGAAATGGGTATGGTACCTTTGACTTTGGTAACAAAAACAGCGCTTGTTGATAGATGTAGTAGTGACCTAAAGCGGAGGATGATGACTTGAGGGGGGATGCATCTGGAATCTGGATTTAGGGGAGTGGGCACACAGTGGCCTCAGAGGCCATCATCTAGGTTGATTAACAATATCATGTAACCATGGAGTCAATGCTCACCTCTGTGTTGTATCAAGATACACCTCCCTATTGAAATCACCCCCAGTGAGAATTGACTATGTTGGTAGGTGTCCAGGTATGCCTGGACATGTTTTCTTACTTGTTACATAGGAAATCACATTGTAGCACAATTCGCCAATAAAATGGAAATGTTGTGCATGCTGATACATTACGGTCTATGACTAGAAAGGATTTCTGAGATACAACATACTGAAGCAGATCTCAACATAGCTTATATCTCACACTGTGATTGTGCGATATGCTGACGACCAATGACCAATGTCACTGTATGCAGGTGGATCTGATCCTAAATGATTCCTAATGATAATTTGATCTGCTCATAGCTGATCATAAATGTCCATTCTCATTTTCTACATGCGGATATATGCTGTGTAATGGTAAAGTGTACAAGAGGTGTGCATGTGAGAGCAAATGAGAAAAAAGCACATTTGTGTTGCAAAAGAAAGGCAGGTGCTGGTGGCGAGAAAGGTGCAATGAGATGATGCATAAGAGGGTGGGACATCGACAGCAAGAGACGACATAAGTAAACCCTTGGCAGTTGTTTGAACAAAAATGGACTTGTGAGACAGTAATGCGATATGCGAGATGGTGATGTAACTGATGTGAGATGGTGTGCAAACGACAGCTGGGTTGTAATGATGACAGAATGGAAACCATGGAAGAGGATGCGATGATGTGCACACAATATAGTGATAGACGAGAGGCTAGTGGAGTGTTCCTTGAGACACGGTATTGTCCCATGCTTTCTTCTCTACCTGTACATACTAGTATGTTAGCACTTGTCGGATAGAGTCGTCTGGGAACATACTAATTCCTTAGCCTTGGTTTTGTACGCATCCAAGTCCAGGCTACATTAGTAATAGTGTTGTGTTCATAGCAGATTAATACACACCTCCTGCTGCTGCTTATTCAATTGTTCATCCCAGTATGTACAGAACTCATTATGATTTCCGTTCTTATTGATCTGTGCAAGCCAACACAAGGCACACAGATTGCTAAAATACAAATGAGTAGCAGAAGTGAGTCGCCCTATAAGAGCAACTTACTATGCCGTTTTCACTTTCGTTGGCTGCATCTTACTCTTCTGATTAGAACCTGCCTTGCCTTTGTTGTTTGATGAGTTGTTACTCGCTCCTACACTTCCCCATCTCCCTCGTTACCCATAATTTTGTCCTTGGCCCTGAAACCGGGTATTGGGAGGAGGAGAGGAAGCTTGAGCGTCACTGACTTCTTTACAAGGCTTGAACTACAAACTGTGTTAGTATACAACAGTAGATGAGCGATGCGATACTATACAGTGGATTAACGATGATGGGAGTGGATGTGGTGGCATTCCCGGATGGGGTTGCCAGAGCCTGAGTGTCATTCCATGGGCCCGAGGTCTCTTGGGCCAGGATTGACAAGGGAGTCAGGGCTTTGATGGCATCCCCAGATGGGGTTGCGAGAGCCCGAGCATCATCCAATGGGCCCGAGGTCTCTTGGGCCAGCATTGACAAGGTCAGGGCTTTGATATTGTCATGCAAGGGTGGTTCTGTGAGTTTGGAAGCCAAGGTGGGAGCGGGTGTTGCAGATGAAGGGTTCAATCAGCCTGAGACTGGTATAGGAGTGCTGAGTATAAGTGAAAAAGGATTGAGGGGTATTCCTGGCGACATGGATGGTTCTATGGCGTTGGCCTGGGAATCCAGAGCAGGACTGGGAGTTGCAGATGAAATGTTCGATCAGCACGATTCAGAGACTGATATAGGACTACCATCTTCTTGCAGTATTTTGGGTGGTGTTGAAAGAGAGATTGGTGGAGAGATTCGCTGGGGCATATCACCTCCTGGAAAAAGCAAGTGTTAGTACATTTGATGAAACTGTGCTTTACTCACCTTTGAATTGCTTCTCTGATGGCTCGGACTTGACTGGTTTTGCCTTGCATTTCTTGCTCACACTGACTGCTGGTTCATCACCAGCTGCAGCCTCGTCTTCCTGCTTGATCCGACGACTTGCGACCCAGTTTCCTTTGTCATCCAAATTGTTGTGGACCCAGCCAGGATAGTTGAGTGAGCAGAGAAGATCGATCTTCCAGTTATTTTCTGCCAGCTGAAGGAATGGAAAAGATTTGTATGCGAGGGAGTACACAACATCTTTGGCAGAGGCTTTGGCTTTGCCCCAGCTCTTCAGAGCCATACCCTTGATGACAAGTTCAGCCCAGCAACCTTGAATGGTCTTACAGATAGCTTTGAGGGTTCCCTCGGTGACCACATTACCTTCCTTGTCTTCTATAAATGCAAATTTGTATCGGGTATCGCTGTGGGCCTCGGCACTATTTGTCCATGTGTTGTATGTGCTTTGGGACCAGAAATGGAGCTTTGGGTATGACTTGGCGTTCTTCATCATGGTTACACTAGAGCTGCTAGGTACAGTTGTTGGGTTTTGTAATGATGTGGACAACTTCTCAAACATCATTCTACAAAAGGTAATAATATAAATAGCACACTGAAATACAGGATGGCAGAAACTCACTTAAGTGTGTCACGCTCGGTTGTCACCTTGAGGAGCTGCGCATCAAGTACCTTGCAGCGCTCCTTAAAGACGAACACCTCCTGCATGTATGCCTGACCGGGTCAGCCTACTTGTAGCCTTAAGAATAATCTTACCTGGGCGACTGATGGCTGACTGATTTGATTAAGGTTTGCTTGGGAGTACGCAAGTGACAGCTGATTGATTGGATTAAGGTTTGTTTGAGGGGTGGCGACACGTCCAAAGACGTCCGTTTGGACACCCAACACGTCATGCGTGTTCTCAGACACAGTGGGACCTACATTAGTATTAGCTGAGTATCCATTACTGTTATTATAGAAAGAGAAGTCATATGACGCATCCATTATGAATTAAGGTGGGAGTTTGGAGCAAAAGGAAGTAATGTGTAGGACACAGGGGATTTACAGTTCCAGTAACTCCGCTCAGCTAGGTCCGACTGTGAGATTTATGCGCGTACAACCCAACATTATTCTTTCAATATGACTGAGCCAATCACTGAACTCCTCATGCCAAAAGCACCCCAGATCCACATATCTGGGGATGTGATCTTGTTAGATATTGACAATCTCATCCCTGGCTGGGAGACCTACACATTCACCTTAGATGAGAAGGTAAGTAGTACTTTTTCCCCGTTTCACTATTGGTTTCACAAGCTCCAGAAAATTGTCCTGCGAATCAAGCATTGTGATACCAATTCCGTGTAAGTGATGCTGTTCAAATCAATGTATTGAGCTGATCACACTGATCAAAGGCAAGTACAAACTGGAACCGAACCCGAAACTGAAAACAAAAACAAAAATGTGAACATGATCATGTCTAACAAGATAATTGATGATGAAGAGATATCCATTGATCGTACTACAGGTGACTACATTCGGTTCGTCGGATAATGTAAATAAGATGTATCTAACTATTTTGATTACAGTTGCCCAGTCATCCCATGTCATCTCTTCATCTGTCAGATATCCAACCAGTTCGACAGCCTCTACACTTCAAGATATCTAATCCACACCTTCGACGCCTTCTATCTCCCCCACAAAATCTCCAAAAAAAGAGTCTGGCTGGAGGGAAATAATAAGGAGAGGTTGAATAAGCGTTCTGAGGTTGATGTAGTCACTCCGAGTTGTGCTTTTAATTTTGCTACACCCCGTCGTCGTGCTATGCTGATGCAGTTTGTCGTTGTACTGTTTTCGTTGCAATCACCATCATTTTGATACAATGAACTGATATGAAAAACAAATGTGTTCAAAGCTATTCAACGTCCGCATCACCATCCTCATTATTGTCATTCCCTGGCTCCGAGTATATACTGTAGGGTACACCAAGATCGGAAATGTCTACACTTGGTTTTTCCACCATACAAAAGAAATGGTCTTCAACTCCATTGGGCAACATGAGTACACGAGGGATCATTGCAACAACACTGCAGATGTTTTAGACATCGCAAATGAGGTGGTGATCAAGTAAGAGAGATGCCACAAGAACTTGTGAAGACAGCCATAGAAGCTTGGCATCCGGTTCCGAATAGAGTTTGAGTATGGCAATGTCTGCAAAGGTCCATGCCTCCTGGGCATGGGATGCAGATTGAATAGCAAGTCATGTGAAGAATTGGACTTTGCCAACTCTAACTTTGTTCTTGTAAAGGAACTATAGAAAGAATGTATCAGTCTGTGTTGGAGCGACTGGTATGGACATACCTTAACAATTCGTGAGACTCGTAAGTTCTCCTGTGACTTGAGCATCTCCCTCCAGACAGAGCAAGCAATTTGCCCATTTGGAAGGAGTAATCTTGCCCATTTATCCAAACGAGGGATCTCTTGAGTAGGTGGTAGATAGTTGTGTAAAAGGGGAGTGAGAATGTTGTCTGGAGAGACGGGATACTTTGATCCTTTATGAAGGAGTACATAACCATCGCCGAGGTCAATCAAACCATGGGGAAGTTCTTTGGGAGAGTTGTCAAGCTCTGGCATGATAGAGATTAATGCATTGACTTGGGAGCGGCGAACACCCTCTCAAGCAAGGTTTGCATATGGTTTGGATGGTTGGCAAATCTGTTGACCTAAATTACCGATAGTTCATTCCATAGTCCATTGCGCATAGCAGATTGGAGGCCCTTTTTGAAAGGCCTCAGGAGCCAGGTGAATTACCTGGTGCACAGCGGAACGAACAAAGTGGATGTGGTCATGATGGAGTTGGTAGTAAAAGAGTTTGAAATCCCGTTCCCAAATGCAAAGGTGTGCATGAGCGTCTTCAAGCTGTTCATGGGTTAGAGAATATTGGAATATGATTTGGAATTCCCTAATGAGCAGGCAGTAATGGGACCAATACTGTATTGGGATTAGGCCATAGAGAAGGATGGGGGCAATACCAAACATGTAAAGCTGGAATTCCCAGGTCTTGTACTGGATATTGATCTTCTCTGCAATATTGCAGTTTACGGTCATATGAACCAGGGAGGAAGCTTCCAGTAGCTGCGACATTTTCACTGTGGGAGGACCAGAGCTGCTCGTCCCTGAAAATGGCCCAGTCCCATGTGGACTTGTCATCTCCAGGCCCAACGTCCATCTTGCCACGCCAAAGGGAAATAAGAAGGTCTGAGATATTCCCAGTGAGATGCATGATAATAGGAGTGCTGGGTAATAACAATGTGCACGTTCTTTTTGGCTCCCTGGAAGCCCACAGTACAACTGGCAACCATTTTTGCCACTATGACCAACCATCCCATCCCAATAGACTAAGCCGGGACCATCAGCTGTTGTGAAGAGGAGGTAGACATATGATAAATAGCGTGAGTCAGATAGTGGGCCCCACATGGAAAGACCCTCACGTTGGATTGCGGCAAGGTAGTGCATACCAGGGAAAAGAAAAGAATCAACATTCTTCGGCTTCTTAGGGCCAGGGATAAAGCTGCTGGGCAAGACATTGAGCTTGCAGTAATGGATGTCAGGGGAGAAATTGGCGATAATCCATATGTACATCCAGCAGTCCAACTCCTTACTTTCATATAGCTGTGCGCCATCAATTGAGACCATGAGAACAATGTCGCGTTCTTTGATGTGGCTGTCCAACACAGCACCTAGGAAATCCCAGCCCATGATGATGTCGTTGACAAGGGGAATATTGGGAGAGCAGGTAGCAACAATATTACGGAGTACTTTTTGTGTTGTTTCCCAGAGATAGCATATGGAACTTGTGCTCGCAGGACTACAGTTTTGTGCCTGAAGTTGGGGGCCAACTAGGATAGTGGTGAATTGTTGAGCAGGTACTTTGATGCGGCCACTGGTGCCCTGAAGTTTTTCCTGGTTCCAGCGTGAGGTATGACACAATGGGCACTCTTCTAGATCACTAAATGGCCTAGTGAATGCAAGGCACGTGTTGGGACACATGTCATTGAGGATCGGCTCGACACCAGTGTATGTGCTGATGAGTTTCTTGATGTGGTAGAAGCTGGGAATATTTTCTATGTTAGGAAAGTTGTGTTTGAGGGAACGAGCAACAGAGTCATAGGCAGCCTGAGATGAGCTCTCGAGAGCGAGATAGGTAGAGATGCCATGTCGAACAGCTGGGTCATCTATTTTGAGCAGAAGAACTGGTGGGGATTTGAGGTGAGTAAAGGCGTCAGGAGAGAGTTTGGCGGCAGGATCAGCATTAGAGGCGTTAGAAAGCGCTCGAATGAAATGCATGGTATCTTGCATTGGCTTGAACATAGCCAGAGAAAAGAGGGTATCAACATCAATATTAGGATGTGGTCGACAACAGTAATCTATAAGGGTACAAAGTGGATGATGGTCTTGGATGGGGGAGTCTGCGTGAGGAAGAGGAGAGTCTCCCCGAGCTGGAAGAGAATGTACCTAAGGACATGTCAACGGACAAAGAGCTACAATGGAAATGTGAAAACAAACCTCAGGTTCTCCTTGTCGGCCTCGTTTATCAGAGACCTATGTCTCACCGAGTTCACATGCTCTCTTTTGTATGGGTAGAATGCTATTGCGCCTGCGAGAGGCTGTACCCCTTGCCCTATGGTTAGCGGGTGGAACAACATTGTCAAATTTTGCATTTTGCATGCATTGTTGTTCGTCTGCAGAAGCTTCTTGCAAATGGCGGTACCAAGTCGTTGAAGAGACCACATGTGGGACACTGTGCCAGCACTGTCGATGTCCATGGTGGGCAAATGTCAAATGGCTGGGTGGAGTGTAACATGCTTTAGTGTAGTTGGCAGCGGGTTCTGCTGTTGCACGTTGCATTGCACATTGCATTACATGGTTGCATGTTGCATGTTGAACTGCATTGCATGTTGCGATAGAGGGTGCAATAGGTACAGTCAGACATACGCAGATATCACCATATAAATATTGGTAAATACATAAAGTAACATATGGGATCAGTGACGGTCATAGTCAATTCTCACTGGGAATCACCATTGCACAAGAGGGTGATATCCTGTCATGGTTGCTCGAGTCTGTGCCAGCCAAAACATGAGTCACATTCATAGGTATACCAGGGCCCAGGGAAGCCAATGGAATACAGAGACTTACGAGGCTTTCATGGATTGGATGCACGACGAGACTGCCTGTGAGACATAGAGGACACTGATGATAATGCTGACGAAAAAGAGTGTGGTCAATTGGGAGTTCAGATTGATCATTTAGATAGTCGTTTGGTGTTGCAGAGGTGTGGACAGCAAAGATTATGTAATGTCACAATGAATGTGTCAATGTTGGAGGCATCAAATAGATTCAAACCTCAATTCGCAGTAGAAAGTACAGTAGCAGTGGTAGTACATAATGTGTCAATCAGAAAACGACCATAGCACCGGAAACCTCATCACCCTCCACTCTGGCAATGGCACTAAGAATGTCATCACCCTCCACTCTGGCAATGGCACTAAGAATGTCATCTAAACTGCTCACATTCGTTGTGGAGAACAGTTGCCCCAAGAGGTCATCTTCATCTTCATCGAATGCCATATCCTTCTGTGGTGTAATCCAATCTTTCATGAAGTTAAGATGATCTTTCTTGAGCCAGAATTTAAGCATCTGTAACGCCTCCATCAGCAGAGGCAAGATATGATTACGTTTCTTCATTTTGGTTTCGCTGCTTGAGGAAAAGACACATTCACATAGGACCACAGAGGCTTGGATTGGAAGGTAGTCAAGCGCGATTGCATAGATAGTTGGGAATGAGACTCATGCGAGCTGTTAAGATATGAGATAACACTCTACTGGTAGATGCAAACAATTGATCTTACCTCCCAAAAAGCCAGTGGATGGATGCCTTCAGGACTTGGCATGGACAAGACATAGGCATTGAATTCTTGATCGACAGCTTGTAGGGCTGATTGGGATGGTGCCCGAACTCTGATTGTTTCAAGGCCATGATAGCGCGTTGCTTGTGTGAAGTGAAGATGAACTTGGCCTGCACCAGTAGCCGTGGGTGTGGCGTCCTGTGGTATGGTCTGTGCTGCGGAATTGCTTCGGTACTCTGTCATCTTTAGTCATCATTAGCACATACTACATAGTATTGAAAAGACACAACCTGCCAATCCTAATAGATCTGCTCTTGCTGTCGCAGCCGCACCCATGCCCCAGTGTTGGTCTATCCAGCTGAGTTGGATAGTAAGATCGATAACTGTCATGGGATTAGCAGAATAATGTTAATAGAACTTGAGACTTACACATGGCAATCACATAAGCGCATGTCTGGCCCATGTGCTCATAGTACTTCCGAGCCCAGTCAAGTCCAATCTTGACAAACGGAGCACAATGGGGTGCTTTGATACACAATATATCCTACTGTATCATGAAAAGTTCGAAGGTGGGGATTGCCCCACCTAGGACGGGCGTACTCTCACTCGACATGTATTGTTGCACAGCGTGAGGTACCTATGACATTTGAGTTAGTATTAGGCTTTATACATGGGAATGTTACCTCCAAGATGACCTCCAGGTCTAGCAGTACTTTCCATTGCATTGGTGTCAGCTTGCATTCAGTGAGTTCATCATGCAGCCCATGAGGTAAGGCAAGAAAGCTGTCAACAGCCTGGAGAAAGTCAGTAACATATGACAAGTTCATGGATAATGGCAACTTATGAGGCAGAGGGCACAGAGTTGGTTAATCATGCAATAAATGAAGTCCCAGCATGATTTGACATCATGAAGGAGCTCTACAAGTGGAACTTGAGTCTCGTCGCCAGTATACCATTGGTTGGTGATGCTGTTGATAATAGTGTTGTGAAAGTCTTTGTGACACTGGCCAGATGCACAGATAATGCAAACAATATGGCAGCCAAGGGAGATGGGATCCATCACGAGAGCTTGAAGATATAATTCTTTGTTAACAACATTATCGAGGGCACCAACCCATGTGGCAGCAATGGCAGTGAAGTTGGCATTGGTGTACACCTTGATAGTGTGAGTCACATATATGTTGATGATGTGTGGAAAGCAAGGAATCCAGCAATCAATGGCGTCAAACTGGATGTCACATGCTTCGAGAAGTTTTGAGAGTTCACGCATGGCAGCGATATTGTTGGAGGCATTGTCCATGGTGAAGTGACCAATCTAGTCATTATTGAATATGACATACTATGAAGTCAAAGTCACTATGACATACCTTTAAAGTTTACCTCAGCATGATCAAGTAGCTCCAGGATGAGCTTGGCCAGGGCTTCGCTGGTGTGCAATGAAGGGAAGTGATGGAAGGTGATGAGGGATGCTCTCATCTTGAGTGAACCACCCTTGTGGGCGATCCAATGCACTGTGAGGGCAATGTAAGGGTGGTATTCACTGTCCAACCAGATATCAGTAGTGAAAGATACCTTTCCCGCTGCGTTCTATTGGATTTTGTTACATTTAGTATAGTCAAGCAACCTAGTGTACTCACTGCAAGATCCTGTTTTACAACCACAAAGTACTCTTGCCATGCCTTGAGGACTGATTCATGAGTTTTGTATGGTGTGCAATGTCGGTGTCATGGAGGTCCTGATGTAGAAGGAGAATCAGCTGATGAAATTCAAAACATTCAATAACATTGATAGACTGTAATGTAGTCATTAGAAATGTTCGGCAACAAAAAAAAAGTACTTGGTCATCTGCATTGATAAATTTCACTAAATATACATGTAGCGCAGAAAGGGAGAAATCAGGAACAGAATGTATGTTCTGCTCTGATGGTAGAAAGCCACGTGGTTGGGGATCCCTGGTAGGATGAGGGATGGGAGGGAGCGCAGTGAGCTTGATTCCTCGTTGGACTGCTTCATGGAGTGTCCTGAATATGTAACCCATGCTGATGGTGCCTCGGACTGCTTCGATTTGGACAGACCAGTCATTCTTTTCCACGAGTTCAAGATATTCTTCGAGATGCCAATTTGCAATGTGGCCACGAAGGGAATAGTTAGATGTATTGCAACTGAACTTGAAGCCATGATCGAGTTGGCTGCTGTTAGCATCTGCCTGCTCTCTATAATGAAGTTAGCCCTTATTGTAGTATAAATCAACTTGAATGACTTACTGACACACCCTACACACTGTGTCTTCTGGTTTCGACCTCTTGAAGAAGTGGTGTACATCTGCAGATGTTGGTGGTGCTTTGGATCTTCCAGTGGTTGCCAAAGGGTTGGTTATAGTTGCTGCATTAGGAGTTGCCATCACAGCCACAGCAGCCAATGTGGTACCGATGGCAGCACGTGCAGGATTTTGGGTGGTCCGTGCAGCTGGAATAGCATGAGCACGTGGGAGGCCAGGGCCACTGGGCTGGGCCTGGGTACCATCAGCGACAATGTCATTGTTGCTACTACTTTCCCCAACAATGCCAATGTCAATGAACTTGGAATCAGCAGCAGAATCATGGTACCTCACAGGGGCACAGCAGTTTCGATTGGTTCTTATTGTGGCAGGAGCCACAGGAAGTTCTGGTGGTGTGGGCTGCCCGGCTGGGACCGCTGGGATGACAGGATCGTTGAATACATCAGGGGAAGCTTGGGGGACTGTAGTAGAAGCAACTGTACAGCGACAGCCTCGGCGAGTAGCACCAGTAGCCATTGGAAGATCACAATGTTGGAAGGGTGAGTAGCTCTGAGTCAGTCTTATATACGATGCATGTGTAGCTTACCTGGAACTTTAGTTACCCATTACGGCTACCCAACAGGTCCAGGGCCTACGCAGTGCACCAGACAATCATCTGAGTGAGTCCAGGCCAGGGTTCAGCTGATTGGAGTGTTTACTGATCATGGGAAGGCCCATGGCCTCAACAGCATCTTGAGGGAAAGGGGTCTGTGACATATTTGTCCAACGATGTTCAAAAGAATACGAAACCTTGTTGCTAGTCATGGTTGAGGGCAAGGTTGATGGGTATGAGGTTACCATACAGCGTGTGAAGTGGAAGCTAAACACATTGCTAGTAGGCTATGCAAGCCACAACAATACAATCTATGCCCAATGCCTTCAACATCCCCTCAACCACCTTTGGTAGAAAATTGATCGAGTAGATGGAAGATACACCTTAAAAGAGGTTCTCGGTGCAGGCTCACATGGTGTGTACATACTACAATATGACGATGATTGTTACACCAACTTTTCCGCCCTCATCAGCGGCCGGGATGTTGCAGTCAAACTTGAGCATTGTACCCAGCACCCTTCCTCACTGGAACATGAGTACCATGTTTTGAAGAAACTCCAAGGAGACATCGGATTTCCACAACCCATGTTTTTCGGTAGAGAATTGTCTTACCGTGCTCTCATTCTGAATGATGTGGTGACACCCCTATGCGATATACTCGCTTTGCAGGGTGGTCATCTCGATCTGGACTTTGTTCTTGCTGTGGGGTATCAGCTAGTGAGTATCTAATGCTAACATTGAAGTGTTGAATGCACTAACTGCTCATTCAACAGGTACATAGACTTGAACATCTACACTTGCGTGACTACATCCACTGTGACATCAAGCTGCAAAATGTTTTGATTCAACATGGTACCTCAAATTATACTGTCTTTCTCATCGACTTTGGTATTACCTTCCAATGTTGCCACTCCACCACTCAAGCATATGCTCCATGCCCACAGGGCTAGTGTTTAAAAGTCCAGTCCAGTCCAGTCTTTTTGCCTTATATGGAAAGACCGAACCGAACCAGTCCTAAAACAGAAGGAGGGCCAAAAAAGACTAGACCGAACTGACAAAAACTGGTCCTGAACGATCTTTTACGGTCTTAAGACCAGTTGCAACCAGTCTTTTTTGACGTAATGATGGCCATGTGATGCTTGGTGATGGCTGGGGGGATTGTAGTACAGACCCCTGGCTACATTCAGAGCGCTTAGTCAGCCAATGCCGCCCATAAATGGCTGAGGTATGCCCATTTCCAGCTGCATGTTATATAGTCTATGGTAAAACTAAATATGGGTGAATAAATTCCAGAGAAATGTGGGAAAATCCGGAGAAAATAGGGTAGATAGGGGGTCATCATGGTATGTCATTGGTTGCCAAAAAAGACCAGTTGCAACCAGTTTTTCATTGGTCTGTGAATTTTTAAAAATCTGAAAGACCAAGACCAAGACCGTCAAAGACCAGACTGGACCAAGACTGAACTATGGTCTTTATTGGTCTGGTTTGGTCCAGTCCTTGGTCTTTTAACAGTCCTGCAACTGGACTTTCGAACACTACACAGGGCTGCCATTTTATTGGTACCCCCTCATTTGCTTCCATCAACCATTACCTGGGTGTTCAGTCAAGCCACCGTGATGATTTTGAGTTCCTCGCATACATGCTTATCTATATGCTGCAAGGATCGTTGCTGTGGTTCAGCACTATTCACACCACCCTCTCCAATGATGTGATACTGAAGCTGAAACAAGATACCATGGTTGGTGAACTGTGCAATGGCCTCCCTCACGAGTTCACCACATTCCTTCAGTACTCACAGTCTCTTGCCTATGTGGTAAAACCTGATTATGACTACTTTCATTCCCTGCTCCACCACTGTACATTCAATGCATCAGCCACAAACCATGGCTTATCCAGTCTCAGTAAACTCACCAACAACAAGCGACCATCTCCACCAAAACCTGAGAATTTCAGCAACTCTGCAGTATACCTGCCAACCACACTGGTCCCAACAGGATCAACTGGCCATCACTGTGGCCACGATGATGGCAATGCCAAGGGACAAAGATGAGTAATACCCGTTATTTTTACTGGTTTCTCTGACTGATCCAAGTGCCATGCTCAGGAGAACACAAAAATCTACCTCAAAGCAAGATCATTTCACTCCATGTCACAGTAGCAGGCTGGCTCGTGCTCGTTGTTGATGGAGGCATGTTGTTGCATGAAATAAATGTTGTATATCTATTGTAGGGAATCTAGTAGGGACATATAGCGTATTTGTTGTGGTACTTCTAGCTACTTTCCATGCCAACTTGAAGCTGGTTTCACCTGGTCAAAAGGGCCATGTTTTCTCGAGAACAGGTCTGCAGAACCCAGGATCAAGACCATTGCAAGCATATCACCTGTGTTTGCCAAGTACATGGTTGTCCCAACACAGTAGAGCACCATGCCTCTGCACAATACGAGCTCTTCAGCAAACTTGTGCCCACTGTTGACGTGCTCACCAGTGACATTGTTCAACTTGATGTATTCCCGGCATAGAGCATGTCATGCAGTTGCTTGTTGAGTCTCAGAAACGTCCAATGTGGCCTCATCTTGGTGTTGCCAGAATTCTGGCTGAACGAGATCGAACATAGTGAGGTAGCCAGTGCTCCCAAGGTTGTCTGCAATTCCATATGACATCTTGTTCACCTTGGAGAGGAAGGTGGTGGTGACATCCATGAGACTAAGGATGCGCAACGAGGTCAACCCAGACAAGTCAGCAAGATCTACGGTCTCTGCATTATTGATGTTTCACAGTGGGGGTTGATCTTGAGCCTCTTGCTTCCAGATTGATTGAGGTACTTGAGGCGATCAGCTGTGAGATGGTTCTTGCCCATGTACAGTTTCTTGAGTGAATACGTGAGTAGAGGGGAAGGTCGGCTGGGTAGCATGTGTACTGTCACACTTGACACCATTCTCGCGACCTGAAGGTGTGGCTGTGGCCCTTGCGGGACCAGCGGCAGTTCAAGGGATATACCAGAGATCAAGAGTTTCGAGCTGTTGGAGCAAGCCAATGGTTTCAGGAAGCATGTCAAGATGATTGTGAGAGCAGGAGATTGTGATGAGGTGACTGAGCTCTCCAAGAGAGTCAGGAAGTGCATGGACCACGTTGTGGTCCGCCAGGAGTGTCTCGGGTCAAGGGAGTGTATGCGTGATGGAAAGGTCATGTGGCCACGGTGTGAGCTGTGACTGATGATGTGATGAGGGATATCGGCCCCAAGTCGACTGGTCTGCCTAGTCAAGCTGAGCTGAGCCACATGACAGCAACTATGATGACATAGCCAGCCAGATCAAACTGTAGTCATGGAAAGCCGTAGCTGGCTAACAACTAGCCAAGCTGTGGCAACACTAACACGACACACACAACTTCTTTGAGAAATGTGCAGAAGAGTCTTCAACCTGTCTAGTATGCAAGTAAGTGGTTATATGTTAGCTGGCTAGTGTCAAATTCACAGTATTTGTAGAAATCTAAAGGAGGAAGGTCCAGAAAACTTCCCCACTGACTGTAAATTCGTTTACAGTGCAAACACAGGCAACTCAGGGCTTTGCCAACACATAGAGAAGTTCCATCTTCACAAATATCTAGAGCAGGTGGAGTCACAGAATTGGCCCATCTTCCTCAAGAGCATCAACCTTGCATTCGGCATGGGATACATATCCTGGACACTATGCGAAACTCTCCAGAAGCCAGGTGTTTCAATCCACAGATTGCCTCCTCCTCCCAATTCCATGTCTGGTGACTTTCGACCACAGCTTCCGGGTGGTAAACCATCCCTTCATGAAGGGCTACTGGAGTTCTCCACAGCAGCGCTGCAATGATTCATTATGGACTTCATTGTCACTGATGACCAGGTTAGTAACAAACCATACTCAACACCCTCCTGACTCCTGATATTTCCAGCAGTCTATAAATGTCATTGAATGCCTGGAATTCAGAAGGTTGATGCTCTTTCTTTGTCCAGCCCTTCGAGACTCAGACATTCCACAATGAACCAAAGTGCACGAACTTGTTCTTCAGGTATGGAGGGAGTATTTTTGGGTGCTGAGAGAAGACTTTCATGTGAGTATGCTAGTAACAATCCGGACAACTTACTCACCACCACACATGTTTTTAGAATGCGCTAGGTAGAATCTCGTGCACTGCCATCATCTGGTCCGATGGAAGCTATTGGCCGTTCTTAGTGATCACAGCCCACTGGATTGGTGAAACAGCAAAGATGTCAACATTACAACTGAAGGCTGCCCTTATCGCATTCCACTATTTGCCTGAAAGTCACACTGGCAAGAACATAGCACAAAAAATCTTCCTTCTCCTCGACCGAGCAAAGATTTTACATAAAGTAAGTGTTGTCCGTACCCTAATCTACAGCGACTTTGGCTGACTCAGACCATGTTAGATTGGACATTTCACACTTGATGGTGCCTCAAACAATGACGTTGCTATGAGGCATCTATCCACGCTCCTTGTGCAACGTGGAATTAACTTCAATGCCGACCAGCGCCGCATCTTATGTCTACCTCATCTCCTCAATACCTGTGCAAAGCATGTCATGGAAGGTTACAAAACAGCAGATTTCCTTGCCATCATTGCACAAGCATGGGTTGACTTCCTCAGCAACGTAATCGACAAGGAAGCATATATCAAAGAACTCAAATGAGATCCTATCAAGCTTGGTTGAACCATTGTTCGTTGTGTGCATGCATCACATCACCACCGGCAAGCTTTTAAAGGCACCATCAAGAACGGCAATGAAATGAGCCTTTGGCTTGATGCCGATGGAGAACATATGGACATCACCAAACAGGAGCTTCTCTTGGATGTCAAATCACAGTGGAACTCAATCTATCTGTTGATCAACTGCCTTCGTGAAATGCCACCAGTATGTATTTATGTTAACCAGTTATGATTGTGTCTTACAAGCCGAAAACATAGCCTCTTGACCATTTCTTCAAACTGCCGACACAACGTGATCTCGCAAGCTTCTAGCTCAATCCCTTCAGCTGGCTGATACTGCACAACATGGAGCTAGTCCTTGAGGTATATGCTTCACATTTTCAGTGACCGTTGCTAACTTATTACCCTTTAGATACCTCATCTCGCACACACTTCAATCTTGTCAGAGACATTACCAATGCTTGGTGTGGTGTTCCGACCTTCGAGCAGTTTAACAGACAGTGGCGGTGTCTGTCTGATATTGTCCCTCATTGCGGACCATTTATCCATTCTGGATTATTATGTGCAGACAAGTATTATAATCATTTGGGCCACACAAACACCTATATCATTGCCATGTATAAGTAACTTGTGCTTCAATAATAATCATGACTCATCATTGCAACACAGTGGTAAACCCAAACATTCATCTTTCCCATATCATAGTGCACTGGGAACCTGAACAGACAACTAGGGCACAAGCAATAGTCACAGAGACAGTAAGTTTGTTGCCCTTGATTTGTAGCAACTACTCATGACTTTCCTAAATCTCTTCTCACTTCCTACAGATGGTGAAATACTGTGCACAGATGGAAACAGCTGCAAATCAGTCCTGGCCTCAAGGCATTTGAGGCACCCAAGTTGCTCCTCCATCCAGAAAGTCTCGCCAACCACAATCACTTGCAGAACATTATGGAATCACAACAAACGATATCATTGACTCCGAGCCTGTGGAATCCACGGCACCCATCAGCATCGAATCAGAATTGCATGGATACCTTAGGGTTCAAATCCTCAGAAACCCCAATCCCGTAGCATTCTGGCAAATTTCTTTGCCATTTTTTGTGGCGCTCAGCACCTCCTCTCAACTAACTAGCAGCCTCTCAGGCTCTCTCCTACTCTTTTCTTTCTAATTCACCAAGATGGTTGACTCAGATCTCAAGATCATCCAAGTCGCTCATGTGGGGAGTCATGTAGCCTGCCACCTGGTCCTACCCCACTCCCGATACTAGGCAGCGTGGTGTGCCCTCTCTGTAAACGTGCAAGAACTCTAGTTGACATACACAGCATGAAAGGTGAAGTATGGTGAGTCTGGTGCAGAGCTATGACACTTGTCTCTGACGACTCAGATATTCAGGAGACATGATGTATGTCCGACTGCTCGACTCTGACATGATCATGTTAAACTCACACTCAGACACAATCAGGCTGCTTGACAAGCGAATGCAGATATACTCTGACCGTCCGTTCATTGTAACTCTCTAGCTATAAGTGCAATTTCCAATTCTCACATGTGGCACATGAGATGGACTTTGAACAAAGAAAATAATCAATATGGAGGAGAGTGTTGAGAACAGGATGTTGTAGAGTTGATCACATATATTTTGAGCCCATAGAACATACTATTGAGTGGCCAAGCAGTAGATCAGTGAGGTCTCCCATTGTATTCAATGTATCTCTGTCACTGTAATGCAGTTAAGTATGTAAGACCAGTAGTTAGCTGACTAGCCGTGGTTTGCTGACTGGAGCTGTGGCGCTAAAACCACATCTGTAAATTCTGATTTGGTCAGGGGCTGACCCTGGAAGCTGGCATCTGGCTACACTCTGTAGCCGGCTCAGAGCTGAAGCTGTGGCAACACTCCTCATGGCAGGTCCTGATGAACCCTTTTACGTTGTCGACCAACATCAGCCACCAGAATCGCAGTAAGAGCCTGGTCTGGACTGTGAAGACATCTTTGTGCCTGAGGTCATTGTGCACCTCCTTAATCAGCCCATACTGTCGGAGCTCTGATACGACCAGCTGGTAACGTCTGTGTGGTTCCCATCACCACAGGGAACCATTTAGCAAGAAGAATTTGGTGGTGGAGTTGACGAAGGACTGTGTAACAACCCAATATCCTATCAAGGGCAACAGGAGGTTTCATGTACATCTGGTGGTTGCCTGGTAGATCTTAGAGCACTTGCAATGAGTAGTTCTGTTATCAAGTACAATCACTAGACCACTAGAGTCTATAGTAGATTGCTAGCAATGAGAATAAAGGGGAAAGAATAGAAAGAACTAGACTAGAGAATACTACTATGAACATAGGGGTATTTATAGGGGTTATGTACAAGCACAGACCAAGCTGTGGAATGGCTGTGGAAATTTATATAAGGTTAATACCACAGTCACTGGGTATCATGAGGATGCTATAAATAAGAGCTGTTAATGCTATTGAAGGATAAGGAAAAGTAAGTCAAGAGGAAAGTCATGAGGTGTGCATGAGGATGCCATGTGTATACCATGAGGTAGCATGAGGTGCACAGCCTAGATAAGATCATGTGACTTGGTCATGTGATTAGTAGCATGGGAAGCATGTGACTAGATGAGGTAAGTCTTGGCAAGTGAAGGAATACTATGGTACACTTTGGTAGTGTTTGTTTGCACTAGTGGGACTAGTGTTAGTGATTAGGAAATGAATGGTAGTGAAATGTAATCGAGAAATGTAGTGTCTGTAACAGACTGGAAGTCTGCATCAGAGAGGTGAGTGGGGCACTTGCGAGTTTCGAGAAAACCACAGATCAAAGTGATCTGGGCATCACTTACGACGGCCTTAGCAGACCGGGGGATAGATGAAGAGAAAACAGATAGGTACATAGAAGGAAAAGGGGTAGGGGAGATGGTTGAAAGCATAGCATAGTCCAATGAAGATAGGAGTGGGTGACAAGCACACGGAGTACCGGTGACGGTAATGAAAGCGGAGAAAGGGGGGCTTCTATCATTGAGTAAAGTAATGCAAAAAGAGTATGAATCATCCAACCAATCTTTGATGCCATCATCCTCAGGCAGATTATCATTGGATTGAGGACACTGAGATAGTTCATATGGCCTGGTGTGTTTAGCAGCCAGGATGTGATGCAATTTGAAATGAAAAAGAAGAATGCCAGTGATCCACCGATTGATGGTCATGTTCAGTTGGAGATCAGGGTTATTACCCTTTACATATTTTGTGTCCATTTCCATGATGAGGTTTGAAAACCCGAAGATGAATACACAAACTGCTCGGAGTGCCTGAAACAGTCCATATAGCTCAAGCTTGGCCTCTGAGTAACGGCTCTCAATGCTTGTGAGGCTAATGGAACAGAACCGGTTTGGATAGCACTTGCCATCCTCACCTTCCTGCAACCAAATAAAATTGATAGCGATAAGGGAGGTGTCCATGGCAAGGACCACTTCTTGGCTGGACAAGTAGTCCAATCAGCGGAGTGCAGGAGACTGGATGATCTTGTCCTTCGGACAGCTCATTGTGGTATGCTGTGTGTTATCCCATTTGAAGGGGACACCCTTCCTCGTTAGATCAACTAATGGGCAAGAGATGGAAGCGAAATTCCAAATGAAAATACGGATGATACCACAGGTCTTGAGAAACCTATGGACTTGCATGAGTGTCTCACATTCTGGCCAATCATGGATGTTCTGAACTTTGTCCTCATGTGCGATGCGTCCTTTGACGGCGCACTTGTGCCTGACTATGGTGGTGTCAGGCTCAACACTGAGTACAAACATTTTGGCTGAGATCATAGTGTTGATGTTCTGGAGGCGCTGGAGGATTCTGTGGGCAACAGTCAAGTGATTCCATATAAACTTGTGAATGTCCACATTCTCTGGAATGGTCTCGTATGAGCCATCCAGTCCTTGGAACCGGGTTGTTTCAGTCTTGACTGGCAAGTCATCAATGAATGGCATGGTGTGATGAGGGATTTTGTCCTGTAAAATAAATGCCATATCAGGTGGATAAATTTGGATGGCATTAGTATGACCCATGGGGAGAGTGGTGAGATGATAGGCCCAAGCAGACTATTGAACATAGTCATATCCCTTGAGACTTGACATGCAGTGGGTGCTGGTCATAGCCTGTGAACTGGTCCATCATACCCTAGACCGTGTACCCACTGAATGAATTGGCTAGGTACTTGATGAAGGGGGGAACGGAGGAGTCCCGAATAGTAACCGTGTTGAGGGGCTGGAGGTCGTGGACCAAGCAGAGCGTCTTACTGTCCTGCTTGAGCACGCAGAACCAGTGGGATCAGTATGCAGCGGCGGACAGCTCATATACTCTGAAAGCAATCCGGTCTTTGATAATCTGGATGGCTTGGTCCCAAGAGGATAGTGGGATTGGGATGTTGCACAGGATCCAAGGCATATGGGGAATAGTGGGGATCTTCACCAGTGGGAAGTATCGCTCATCTAATCATTCCCACTCTGTTGGAATCCAAGTGAAGGCAAGTTCATGGTTGAAGACAATCCACTGGACTAGTCAGAGTTCCTTTGGCCAGAGCCAGTTGGCAGGGTCGAGGTTGAGCTTGTCTGCGCGTTCCTGTGTGAAGCGATCCCCCGGTATGAAGTCCGGGGGGATAGTAGGTAATGGTATAAGTCCAGCAAGAGGATCGTCCGGTAAACGGCACAGTATGCAGTACTCCTCTCCATGCTAATATTAGCATTCGACATCATCATTACATGATCTGACCGGACTGGTAGACTGAGTGACGTCCATACCTGCTTGGGCATAGCAACAATCTCAGATCTAGTGTCAAGAATGGCAATGATAGTCCTGCCAGCACCAACAACTCTAGCCTCAAGAGATTGCAATGGCACGTTGTGGTGCGCTACAATGAGGCCTTCATCATTCTGGTGACCTCAGTCCCCAAATTCGTGCTCCACAGCACTGGGGTCTTTACTGGCAAGTTTGTTGACCTGTATGATGTTAGTAGAGACTGCAATATATTTGGTAGTAGAGAGCTCTCGGAGTTGCTTGCAGAACTCTGGTCTTTGTTTTATCCACCTGGAAGGATGCCTAGGCGCAAGCGATATACAGTTCAAAGTCAGGGTAGCCAAGCACTGGTGGTTCATTGTCATCATTGTCATCACAGTCAACTAGAGTGCTGAAGACTGATGGTTCGATGCCCATAATGGCATCAGTATCGGGATAAGTGAGGGAGACAATACCTGTGGTGATGGCAGAGGGGGTAGCGGATATGGTGAACGTCAGCGGAGGGAGACGATCTAAACAGTCCTTAAGACATCTAGTACCAGGAATATGCGGGATGTGTTCGCCATCTGGGAGACAAAGCCGGCCGTCCGAGCCTCAGGTGGCTCTCCTGGTCTGTATGTAAGCTTCGACGTGAGGCCAGTTACCCATGAAATGGGTGGGGTCTGAGCAAAAGGCACAGTTCCTGTTGACTACTCGTTGGGCAGTGATCTGCTCCTGTTTGATTACCGGAGCAGCGACCGGTGGAGCGGTCTGAGGGATAGGGAAGGATGGACCTTGCGAGGCACAAGTGGGGAAGTAAGGCTGAGCAACAGGTGCAGCGGCATGAGAGGGTGATAGGAGTGTTCAAAGCGCAGAGCCAGTAAATAGGAACTTTGTGGCTTCTATGATGTTGTCGACTGGGTAAGGGTTGGATGGATGGAGGGTGGTTTTCATAATGAGGAGGTGCTGGCAGACTTGTGTCTCGAGATGCTCCGGTAGTCTGGAGAAGATGAGCACGTCTCGGTCAAGATCTGAAAGCTTCCTTGCTCGAATGAGGAGGTTCGCAACCTTCATAAACTTATGCTGGTACTCTCCTAAATCCTCTATAGTTCTCATCAGCTTCACGTGGAACTCTTGGACCAAGTACTGGATGTCAGCTCGGCAGTAACAATTAGCTCCTTTGCAATCTGGAATACATCTTTTTAACGGCATCAACAAAGTCTGTCCATATGGCAGGAGCAGCGGTCGCTTCATTGAGAAGCTCAGCCTTTGACTCCTTGAGGTCCATAACAAATTGCAGCTTGGATTGTCTTGGCTGGCATGAGACTGGAAGCTGTAGCAAGTTGGTCAATGTCCTTTAAGAACCAGAGCAACAAGGCTGGGGTCTTGCCGTCAAACTTGGGGGCGTTGGAGGTGCCTCGAAGGGGCATCTGAGGTACAGGGTTAGCCATAAGGGCTCTTGGTGCTGGTGGTGGAACAGGTAAGGGTTTAGGAGCTGGTAAGCAGCTAGGAACTGGTAAGCAGTTAGGTATGGGTAAGTGGTTAGGTATGGGTAAGTGGTAGAGGTGATGGAGAGGAACAAGGAGGAAGAACTATGGGTAACTGGGTTGACGATAGTCTGGATGACAAGGGGCTCGACAGTGATGTGGTAGACTGGCCTGATGTGAAGTCTGATGGTAGAGGAGAGTCTTGGAAGGAGACAGCAGAAGGTTTGAGGAGGAATGAGGGAGGCAGTGAAGATGATTCTGAAGATGGCGACAATGATGATGAGGAGTTTGATGAGAGTGGTGTGAGCGATGAAGAAAGGTGGAAAGCGGGGAATGATGATTCTCTCAGCGGTGTTGAGTGTATATATGCTCCAGGCAAGTGATCACTAAAGCTAGGGATTTCAGGTAAATCACCCTGAGCTACATCAGCGCAGGCAGTGTGATTGGTCAGGGTCTGAACAGGCTCTGGTGACAGGTCACTGGCCAAATGCAGCAACGGAGAAGTATAACAGGAAGTACTAGACTGATTAGACCGATTTGAAGTTAGTGATGAATGGAGAGGGTCGTAATCCAACAGAGGGCTAATTTCTAGGTCAGCTAAGGTAGGGAGGTCAAGTCAGTTGTGTCGAGTGTTGTGAGGGGAAACCGGCTGAAGGAGTTCAGAATCTTCACTGATTTGCAAATTCTGGAAGTAGTTGAGAAAGTTTTCAAGTTCCTGGTGCTGATTTGTAAGTCAGAAGCTTCTTCATCTGGAACCCCATTGTCAGTCCCTCACAGTGGGCTCCAGTTGAAAAGATGCTATTGGCTCTGGTAGGACAAGTCCTACTGAATAGCGTGAGAGAAAGGAACTGTTACGATCGCTCCAAGCTATAATGGACTTAACGTTTTTCTTTTCATTCAACCCCTATCTATTTCCTTCACGCATTTACATGCATTCCTTTCATCTCCGCTCTATCACTTCTATTCACACATGCATATCTAATCTCCCACAACCATGCTTCTATTTTACATTAGATCCGCCTTGCAGCCTCATGCTGCCGCAGCGTACATGCATATGACACATGTCCACCACAGGCCTTTACCTCATGGTACCCGGTATCACGGATACTTACCTTATATAGTAGTAGCACTGCATGGTCCGTGCACACTTGTACTTAGTATATAAACCCCAATGCAGTGCCAGAGAACACTAGTCTTGTTCTCTTGGAGTTTCCCCTACAGGCAACTCTACTATTCTTCTCTTCGTCTTTCTCTCAGTTCAAGCGACCTAGCAATAAGGCTTCACTTAAGTGTGAGTCCTTTAGGGTTGTTTCACTAGAACAAGACTATTCAACATCGCTACCTCGCTTGCGAACGGCTATTGACGTAGACCATCGAAGTACCCAAGACGTTTCCTACTGCCCACCATACTCTCGCGTTTACATCGCACCCTCCAGTACGTCTAGGAAGGTACAACGCGCTATACGGGGCTCAAGACATCTTTTTAGTGTCTGCGCCACCATCTTATGTCGCATCGGTAGAAGGATCGTCGCTCGTACCCAACGGGCACGTATCAGAGGTTCGGGAGTGGTTCGGGCCGGCTCAAGAAGAAAACGAGTTGTTAAATTTAGTTTACCCTCCAACACCAGTAGTAGAAGCAGCGGAGGCACAGCCAGCGCAGATAGGACAAGCGCAGGAGCTAGGAAGTCCCCACCCATCGTCTCTCGTCCTTTCGGACTACGAGAGTCTACAAGGAGCGCCAGTCACATCCCATGCCCCATCGGAACGCAGCGCAAGCTACGACCCGAATGAGTTCGACCCACCAGCACACCAGCAGATCCCGCAGGCATTAGTGCCATTATTCGTGCTGGAGAGAGTAGTCGATTGGCTCGTCGAAGGGCTAGTGGACCGAGTTAGGAGAGAACGGATCAGGGAAAGGGAACCAACCCCGTATCACCGAGTCCAAAGACCTCGACAGAGGAAAGTGTGGCCAGCAGCCACTAAGATAAGAGAAGAAGAACCAAGGGTTCTTTGGCCATTTGAAGACGAACTACAGTTCGCACCGTACCTTAGGCCAAGGAAGAAGTGTTACAAGGCGAAGAGACGCCCCACATTAGCACCACACACAGCGGAACCACGTACACGCCGCTTACGCATACCAAACCCCCCTTTACCTCCTCGTATCTAGATAGCATTACGCAATGGCAACCGCTTTCGATCGAGGACTGTTCGAGCAGAATCTCATAACAAACAATGTCAATGGAGTCCTTATGCAGGAACTCCTTGCTATGTTCAATTTCTTTATTGCAGAAAGGGACATACAAAACCATAACGTACAAGCATGTTTGGGACAGATCCACACGTTGCAACAACAGCAGTTGGCACAGGCACAGGCACAGCCAACAATGCCCAAAATGAGCAAAGTGTTCCAAGACCCTGGAAACTTTAATGGGTCAAAAGGAAAGTTCGAAGAATGGTGGACTAAGATAAAAGCCTGGATAGGCGAAAATCCCACCGTATTCCCACAAGATTCACACAAGGCAGTGACGGCTGTGCTATCACGCCTTGAAGGACAAAAGGCAGGCGGCTTTGCCCGCACAAGGATAGATCATCTATTGAATGGCGGTACATACACATGGGCAGAATTGGAGACAGAAGTCGAAGCTCTCTTCCGTTCTGTCAATCAACAAGAATGGGCTAGGCAGAAGCTGAAAGCCCTTAAACAAACGGAGTCGACACCCATAGATGATTGGATCATCAACTTCCAAAGATATGAGCCACAGACAGGGATGGATACCTCCCATCTGTTAGAACTCATTGAGCAAAATGTCCAGCGCTCGATAATAGATCGGATCATAATGGAAGGGCCACGCCCCGATACAGTAATCGATTATCTCAAAAAGATCAGAGAAATCGGTACACGGAAGCAATTAATAACCTTCCTACACGGTAGCAATAGTCGAAGATCCAGAGATCCCCATGCAATGGACATAGACGCCTTCGAGTGCCGCCCCTCTACATCAGCGCCCAGAGCACCAATGAAATGCTACAATTGTGGAGGAGGTCACTTCGTCAAAGAATGTCCCAAGCCGAAACTCGCATGCCCAGATTGCAAGTATCTCGGCGGAGGACACAAAAAGACTTGTAGACGAAGCGGCCGCAAGGTCAGGGATATTGAAGAAGAAGGTTCCACCTCGTGGGACAATGAGTCATCCGGCCCGGATCAAACCGTCCGCAGCATGTCATATGACGAAATGAAGGCATACTTCTTCGATCTCAAAGACACAGAATCCAAGAAGGGAAAAGGG
The DNA here is from genome assembly GCA_018397855.1 of Boletus reticuloceps. Lineage (NCBI taxonomy): Eukaryota > Fungi > Basidiomycota > Agaricomycetes > Boletales > Boletaceae > Boletus > Boletus reticuloceps. The sequence continues at coordinate 60,852 of JAGFBS010000081.1, forward strand.
AAAGCCACATGAACGCACCGGGTGTTCATGCGGATACTAAACGGGTAAGGTTTAACTTAACTGACGATAACAGGTTTTTGCCACTGGCTGGTGAAGAGTCTGAAGAATCAGACAATGAATCATCTGAAATGCCAAGTGGGTCTCCCTCAGTGGAGCTCGGCAGGGGCTTCACACCTGTACTTAATTCACTTTCAAACACCAACATTAAAATCCCGGAAGAAGCGTGCGTACGCAGCACAAATCTGCAGAAGGAAATCTGTATGACCATTCAAGTCTCTCCTTCTCGCACAAGGAATTTCATCACCGCAGAAGCGCTGCTAGATAGTGGTGCAAACGTAATATTCATTGATCGCGCATGGGCACAAAAGCATCAGTTACCCCTAACCCCTTTACGCCACCCTATTCCTGTGTACAACGTGGACGGAATTAAGAATTCCGCTGGAAATATCACACATTCCGCAGAAGTAATTATTAAATACCAGGGACACAGAGAACGTGTCACCGCTGAAATCACGGATCTCGGAAAGAACCAAATAATACTCGGCTTCTCCTGGTTAAAGAAACATAATCCTATTATTGACTGGACCAAAGGAACGGTCGAAATGACACGTTGCCCGAGGACATGCTCTTTCCTTCAGGATAAGGAATCATTCTTATGTCACGCTGATAAAGAAGCAGAAGAAAATGCCTATCTTGCATATGCAGTACGTGCGGCTTTAGATAAACCTATTCCTAAGAAAGAAACAGCGGAAGAACTCGTGCCTAAAGAGTTCCACAAGTATCTTAAAGTATTTCATAAAGGAGAATCTGAGCGAATGCCGATTCGGAAACCATGGGACCATGCCATTGATATGAAAGATACGTTCACACCCAAGAAAGGACGCATCATTCCCCTATCTGTCACAGAACAGCAGGAAGTTTCTGAATTCATAGATGATCAGCTCAAAAAGTGATATATTAGACCCTCTAAATCTCCACAAACATCACCCGTGTTCTTCGTACCAAAGAAGGATGGACAAAAACGAATGGTACAGGATTACCGATATCTAAATGAACACATGGTTAAAAACAATTACCCTTTACCCCTAATCTCGCAATTGGTCGATAAGCTAAAAGGGGCTAAGCTATTCACAAAAATGGATCTCCGATGGGGATACAATAACGTACGCATCAAAGATGGTGACGAATGGAAGGCGGCTTTCGTTTGCTTCAGAGGAGCATTCGAACCCCTTGTAATGTATTTCGGGCTATGCAACTCCCCTGGAACGTTCCAGGCCATGATGAACGAAATCTTCGCAGACATGGACGACTGCGTCGTCGTCTACATCGATGACCTAATGATATTTACCAAAACAGACCATCGTGAAACACATAACAAGATCGTTCTGGAAGTACTATGACACCTCGAAGAAAATGATTTATTCATAAAACCAGAAAAATGCACATTCCACGCCACAGAAGTTGAATTTCTAGGAATGATTGTGGGAGTGGACGGAATAAAGATGGACGAAACAAAGGTTCAGGCCATTCTGGAATGGCCTACGCCCAAAAATGTCCGAGAAGTCAGGAGCTTCTTGGGATTAGCGAATTTCTACCGAAGGTTTATCCAGGATTACGCAAAGGTGGCCAGACCACTTAATGATCTGACAAAAAAAGAAATCCCCTTCGAATGGAAGCAGGAACAACAGGAGGCATTTGACACACTGAAACATCATTTCACCACAGCCCCTGTACTCGCATTCCCCGATGATGACACTCAATTCCGCTAAGAATGTGATGCTTCTGATTACGCAACAGGAGCAGTGTTATCTATTCAGAAGGATGACAAATGGCACCCAGTTGCATATTCCTCTCACTCCATGTCTCCACAGGAACGGAATTACCCTATTGCCGATAAAGAAATGCTCAGTGTGATTCGTTCACTCGAGATATGGCACCATTATTTAGAAGGCGCAAGACATGAATTTGAAATCTGGAATGATCATGCGAATTTGCAATTCTACATGACTCGTCAAGACCTCAACAGGAGGCAAGCACGTTGGGGGCAATACTTATCGCGCTTTGATTTCAAATGGTTACATAAGCCAGGTGCCACAATGGGAAAAGCAGATGCTCTCTCTAGACGAGAAGATCACACAGTCGGCCTTGAGGATGACAATAAAGGAGTATTAGTAATTTCCCCGGAGAAGATTAGGGCACAACACGTTCTGCTCTCCAATGAAGGGGACCACATAAAAATCAAAATCTCTGACGCGATTAGCCGTCTCGCAGAAGAAGATATCGTCACATTATGTAAAGATTGGAAAGTGTGCGAGGAACATGATGGATTCCTTTACGACACACTCCACAGGCTGTACGTGCCTGATGACGATAATCTCCGCATGGAAGTCGTGTGGCTGCATCATGACACCCCTATGGCCGGACACGCCGGCTCAGACAAGACACTTGATTTGCTGCAGCGCAGCTATTGGTGGCCAGGATTGGCTACATTTGTTAAACGTTATATCGCTGGATGCGATCGGTGCCAACGGTTCAAGGGAACTAATCAGGCCCCAGCTGGTCTGTTACAGCCACTTCCCATACCTAATCACCCTTGGGAACACATCTCGGCGGATTTCACCACGGATCTCCCCCTATCCCAAGGCTATGATTCTATTCTGGTAGTAGTTGACAGGTTCTCAAAGGAAGTCGAACTCATTCCCTGCACGAAGACCGCAACGGCGCTTGATACAGCTAAATTATATCTCAATCACGTTTGGAAGCACCACGGCCTTCCCACCACTATTGTATCCGACAGAGGACCTCAGTTTGCCAGCACAGTCATGGCCGACATATGCCGTTCTCTCGGAATTAAGCCTAAATTATCCACGTCTTTTCACCCTCAAACGGATGGTCAGACGGAACGCATGAATCGCGAGGTACAACAATTCCTTCGCTTATTTACATCAGAAAGGCAAGATGAATGGGCCGCTTGGTTACCCGTAGCCCAGTTCTCCATGAATTCCAAGAAAGCCACTGCAACGGGCAAGTCCCCTTTCGCAGTTACACGGTCATACGAACCCAGAATGGGTATCGAATCACGCGACTCAAAAGCACTGGCTGCCCTCGAGTTTACCGACCGCATGGCTGACACATTGGAACAAGTCAAGAGTAATATGTCCGCGGCTCAGGACCGCATGAAGCAAAGCACGGATCACCACCATTCCGAATCTCCGAAATATGAAGTTGGAGATAAGGTGTGGCTGTCCACATCAAACTTGCGCTTGACGCGTGCCTCTCGGAAATTAACTGAGCGATGGCTCGGCCCCTATGAGATAACGGAGCTGATGGGCTCCAATGCTGTAAAACTCAGACTCCCCTCCTCCATGAGGATTCACCCTGTCGTCAATGTCTCGCGATTGAAGCCCTATAAGGACAGATTGCCTGGTCAATCCACCTTTCGGCCCGGTCCGGTTCTGGTAACCGAGGATCGAGATGACGAATATGAAGTTGATTTTATCGTTGACTCATGGTACAAGGGCCGTCGCCTCGAGTTTCTGGTGCATTGGAAGGGCTATGATGAGACAGATCGGACGTGGGAGCCTCGAGCTAATCTCACGCATGCTACGGATGCTATTGCCGACTTTCACAAAGTTTACCCTTCCGCCCCTCGGGCCTTGTCTATGACTCCTGGCGCTTTCTCTTCCCTCTTTTGGGCATATGAGAACTTTACCACGTTTAATCCGCGCCGTCTACCCTTTGATCGTCTGGAAGTCGATCTTTAGGCCGGGGGTAGTTTTGGTATAAAAAACAGCGCATTCACTCTTTTATGGCCATCTCACTTCTCACCCACAATGCCTTTCGGATACACCTTTTACTCGTTCTTCTTTCCTCTCGCCCTGGAGCTCTACTTGCTCTTTTACCTATGTGTTATCATCCCATCCTGGAACGACATGCTCTCCTTCCTTTTCTTTACCTATGATTTTACTTTCTTTCACGCCTATTATCTTTGGATTCTTCTTATCTTTCCTCCAGAACATCTGCGATATGTTACCCCACTTCCCGGACTCCTCCCTCGCCGCTCGACCCCTTTCGACGAAGGGTTCTGGCAAAGGAACATGCACGTCCCTCACTCCAACTCATCCTATTCCCACACGGCATTAACCTCCACCGTCGCATCATCGTCATCCTCGTCATCATCAGACCACGGTGAAAATCCCTATAGTTTACCATGAAGTGCACATACAGACGCCCTTGGACATACCGAAGCCCTTGACCCTGATTACTGGGGTCCCATCTACGGCTACGGCGTTGATGAGGCCTGGGGACAAGAAGAGGATTGGCCAGAGGATGCATACTCAGTTCCTGGTGAGACAGAGACAGGCATTCTCCAACCCATGAACGACGAAGTCTGGACAATCGGGATTGATCAGCTGGATCCTAGTCCCATGCTAAACTATAACCGGACCCTTCGTCGTCGAAATCCCATTGACTTTGCACACTTCCATCCAGATTCCCAGGTGCACTCATTCCCATTACCGGGATGACGTTACACCAATTTGTCCATGGGGATGATGGTGACATGCTGGGCAGTCCAATCACTCAGGCCAGTGATCCGGACAGCGATGAAGAATTCCAGGACACAGAAACCATCTAGGTCATCCTGAGTTTGACCATAGGACGGGGAAAGTGTTACGATCACTCCAAGCTATAATGGACTTAACATTTTTCTTTTCATTCAACCCCTATCTATTTCCTTCACGCATTTACATGCATTCCTTTCATCTCCGCTCTATCGCTTCTATTCACACATGCATATCTAATCTCCCACAACCATGCTTCTATTTTACATTAGATCCGCCTTGCAGCCTCATGCTGCCGCAGCGTACATGCATATGACACATGTCCGCCACAGGCCTTTACCTCATGGTACCCGGTATCACGGATACTTACCTTATATAGTAGTAGCACTGCATGGTCCGTGCACACTTGTACTTAGTATATAAACCCCAATGCAGTGCCAGAGAACACTAGTCTTGTTCTCTTGGAGTTTCCCCTACAGGCAACTCTACTATTCTTCTCTTCGTCTTTCTCTCAGTTCAAGCGACCTAGCAATAAGGCTTCACTTAAGTGTGAGTCCTTTAGGGTTGTTTCAGGAACTCTTAGAAAGAGGGGAAGGTCAGTAGAAGAAGTCCAATGTAGTATACTCAGAAGTCTGTGTTGGAGTGTACAATGTGACATAACTCCATACTCCGCACTTTGGTATACAAACTTTCTATATAGACTTTCCCGACACTGAAACGCCTCTCATCCCGTTCCATTACGGTGTTGAGAGGTACATTCTGGTATATTTATCTCATACTGACACATGCTCATACCACTGTCGTGTTACAGACTCACACATGTCGTAGGTACATATAATATTAATCCTGTTCCATTACGGTATTGAGAGACTCACGTGTGTCATAGTTCTTACAGTCCGGCAATGGTCCGGTGGTTTGAAGAGGTAGTCCGGTAGTCTGGTGAATGTGGGAGATGGTGGTGGGAAGGATTTGAGATGTTGGTTGATGAGCAGAAGACGTTAATGACAGTGATGGTGGTCGGTAGATGGTGATGATCGTGGTGAGCCAAACGGAAGCTGGTTTCAATTACCAAGATATAAGAATTTTATAGTCTGGGTATACCCGGACCCTAACTACAATCAACAGAGACTAATAGAATGATGCCAACCCCTAATGGCAGCAGTGATATATGTAAGTACGAGTCAATCTGTATGAAAAGGGGAAGAGTGTGCGCTGACGAAACAAGACAATATAAACAGTAAAACGAAACGTAGACCAGACTATTCTGGCAATACTGGAGTACCAGAGTAGCACTGGACATCAATGATAGGTGATGGGGTAGAGATAGAACAATGTGGAATAAAGTCTGAGAGTATAGGAAATGCAAGATACAAGCATAGAGACATACCAATCTCTACAATGGCACCAACTACAAGTGTTGGGCCCAGGACATGGAGGCCTATCTTCGTGCCAGTGGTCTCTGGCAGAAGATGATGCATAAGTCCCACCCTGTGGACACTGAGCCTGAAGCCCAGGAGAAGTGGGACAAGAATGATGACAGGGCCCTCGGGTCCATCTGTCTCCGCCTCGAACCCCATGTTGCCTCCTGCTTCCAGCACGGGAATGCCAAGCAGGGTTGTGTCCTGGAGTTCAAACTTAGAAAAAAAATTGACAAAGCATCTGGTACCTAGGAGCATATGCAGTTAGAGTACCAGGCTGAGAAATTTGAATAACATACTTAAGGGAGGGCGTTGCCTAACCCTAAAATTCCCTTGCTTTCCCCCCAATCCCCATCCACTCTCTGTTCATCTGACCAGTAGTCCCTTGTTCAGTCCCTCATTATGCAAGCTTCTACCGAATCTACCACTCCCCGATGTACTCAGGCAGCAAATGCCGCCAAGCATCCCAGGAAGCTGGACACACCAGCTAAGCGATGCACACCCGCAGAAAAATGGGCTGATGAGGCTCACCTATTAGATATTGAGTCCAGGAAGCACACAAATGCACTACTCACCTTGGCTAATGTAGCCTCCCTCGAGGATACCATGGAAGCTTTGCAGACTGCAAAGTGTGCCACTGTGACCAAAAAGGCCATGCGTCCTAGCACGAAACAACCTAGTATTAAGGACTTGGAGGGTATCAGTGCTACAAAGATTAGCGCTGCAACCCAAAGTGCCAGTGCCAGGCAGGACAAGAACTTACTCGGCGGTGGGATACTGCAGGAACTCCTGGTGGCTGGACAGGCTTGCTGTCTCAGAGCGAAGCAGCTTGTTGCTGCAGCGGCCAAGATCCACGGTGTGGCACAGCCACACATTGACGAATGTGACTTGGAGCACATCTGGCCTAAGTCGGGTGACACATAAGTTTGTCAGACCTGGCTACCATCATGTTAATGCTTACTACATCTACTCTTTTTTTCATCAACCTGATGTGCTCGTCACCCAGAGGTCATGACCACAAGGCTGAAGTCCTTACCAAGGTGAAACAATGGACTTCACATGTGAAAAATGAACAGAAGACTCAGACCCCATTGCACCGCTCTTTCGCCGTCAGCACAGCAACATCGGTGCCACAGTCAAGTGTAGCGTCGCAAAGCACTGGAGCCACAAGCATTGTCAATGAAGCATGTGATGGCATGGATGAAGAACCTACCTACTATGGCGCTTTTGGTGAGGATGGCGACAATACTGAAGAGCAGCTTGAGGCACAGATCACTGGACGAGGGAGGCAGGTCAGTCAAAGTCCGCTTAAATCATGGTGTTTATCCCTCACTTACTTTGCAGCCACTTGTGGAGGTCACTGAGGTCCCCGCCAGTTTGCAGGACCAGGTGGGGATTCTGAAATGCAAGGATCACAAGGAAGATGGAAACCATGCCGGATATGAGATGGCCCATGGGTTGCAAGACCACCAGTCAGAGCATGACACGGAGACAGAGGAGGCCATGGAAGATCATGGAAATGATCATGGCCATGTGTCTGCGGATTGCCACGTAAAACCCACCCTGCTGGCTGGGCGATGCCTTACAGCCACTTCTCGCCTGACCAATCAGGTATGCCCACATCTGAACTTTGGACTGATCACTGATAAGGATTTCCTGTTGTGGCAGAGTTGTATCAACATGCTTGAGCCACCCCCCAAGAAAGTCAAATATGTACCCAGCGCGAAGAGGAGAACTGTGCCATCTCAAACACTGGTGCGGTCGACAAACGCATCCACCCAGTTGACCCAACCATCCTCTGCTACTACCTCCATTACGGCCACCAGCGCTGTGTCAAACCCAGCTCCTGGGCGACCCAAAAAGGCCAACCTTCCCATGGAGTTAATGGCGGACAGTAAGTGGCAAAAGGTCTTCATGCCAACTCTGTTGTTGTGGGCAGGGGGTACCGACGATGTGTGGTCAATCTCGCGACCTGCCATTTATTTTGCTTTACCACTCATGATCGACACCCACAAAGATTTGGACTCGTCTACAATGGACTTCAGTGCCCAAAGTCCAATCGTGTCTGTGGTGAGTCACAGTGGCCATGCATGGCAGTCCCAAATTGAACCTGAAGGCACAACAGGCTTATCAACGACTATGTGACTGGCGGCACAATGTCGGGTCAATGGCAGTCACAATCATCATGAGCTTCTTGCAATGTCCTGATGGTGATCATGAAACCAGGGACATGGCTGACATGTTGCTCAAGAATTTCAGCTTCCTGTATGAAGATCTGGATGCCAGTGCCCCAAAGAAAGCCTTTCAATCCAACTTTATGTTACAGCTTCTCAACGCAGTGCATTTGCAGTGCGTATAAGGTGCCATGAACTCCATTGTTGCTAATGCCTTATCGTTGCATGACTATTGTGGTATCATTGGGTTATGTGGGGCAGCAGTAAGTTATACTACTCCCACTGATTAATCAACACTCGTATACTAACTGGTTACATCTAGCTTGAGCATGTGCCACGTATGGCTTCTGAGGGGCACATCATGCACAAGATGATCCAAGCACTGGAGGGAAAGATTGCCGCCCCCAAGGTCCCTGTCAAGGTGAACGAATACTCTGGAAAGGAAAGGAGCATGTCGTTTGCTTTCTCGGATCAGAACTGGGGGGTGGCCACAAGGAGCCTCACTAAAAGACTGAAGAAGTGCACTGCCAGCCAGATTGCTGCCATTGTTGATGCCGCGTGCGAGTCAATCATGACCCTCAGCTCAGGACCCAAGGACGAAATGTTCGGGTCATCGTCAACGGCAAACCCGAACGGCCAGGGCATCCAGTATGCGAATATCTGTAAGTCTGACCATATTGCAGTACCATAGCTAATAGATTGTTTGTAGAAACGTGACTTTCCAGTTTGTGCTCTCCCAGGGCTCTCCATCCATCCAGTCACTCATCCGTCTCATTTTAGCTACTCCACGGTTCAGACTCAATACCCTTGTTGTCCAAGTTATTCCCTCCCTTGCTCAATGGACACTCTTTTCGGCCACTAGTATGCCCAGTTCATCTCGGTGTTGATAAACCCTGTCGGCCATATCTCCCCCTCCCCCTGCTCCTTATGACAGACCGACTATTTGCCACTCTTTTCTTACCACTATTTTCTCATTTACTCACAGTATGACAGCCGACATGTTGGGGCATTGTACTTAATTTACCACTTGTTTTGTAGCTTATAATTCATCAGATCCCACTTATTATTTCACTCGTGTGCAACAACAAGCTAGATAAAAAGTGGTGTCCAGCAATGGAACCTACTGGAAAAAGTGCACATTTACTTATTACGGTTTTGACTTAATTCTACTTATTCAATGTGATAAGTAGTTATAAGTGGGCTTAAGTAATGTGTTAGATTGCTGATGTTCTGTGGGTGTATCCTGACCATTCTCATAGGTAGCTGACTCGACCGTCTGACCTGGCACAGTCTCATCCTTGCAGGTGTCGGCACCATGTGTGTGGGCTAGCAGGTGCCCTACGCATCCTCTGGGGTCATGCTGTATGTCTGGGTCATCTATGATGCCTTGCGACTCTCCATCATCAGTGGGATCGATTGCAACTCGATTCTCACACTCTCCCTCGAGCAATGTGCTAATGGGCCCGGGTAAGTGTGGGGATGGCAGTCGAGGTTTGCTCACCGCCTTGTTCTGTTCGCGAGTTTTCTCACTTGCTTCCCATCCCCCGCTGACTTCCTCACCTGCTCTCAGTTTGAGCGGCTCGTCTGGGGCTGGACCATGGCTGTGTGGTGGTCTTCTGTGGCCGTGCTTCCGCCGTCTGTCCTTCTGCCCATTTCATCGATCTCGTCGACCTTGTCCCAAGCCCGCTCCTCGAGCAGCTCATCTGGTGGGTCGTGTGATATGCCCACTGGCCTCGTTGGCTCGGCGCATCTCAAGTTTGAGTTTGCAATGTCAGCAGTCTCTTTGTGGACCTGACTCGCCGCCTCGTGGTTCTGGGATTTGATGGGTGTGCGATGGGCTTCAGTGCCCTCGCTGTCATCTAGTGAGCTGCTTGCTGGGGTCGCGAGGCATACACTGTCAGTCCATTGGTGATCTGTGGTCGTTTTGCCCGGTCCCGAGGCTGCAGCTGTGCCTTCTTCAACTCTCCCACATGGTGTTTCACTCAATTTCTTGTTGTTTTGACTGTTTGGCATCTTTCTGACTGTCCGGCATCTGTGCGCGTGGTGGTTGAATCGTTCCATTAGGTAGTTCATGTATTCCTGCACTGTGCCTAAGTGTTGAAAATGCTTGAAAATGGGTTTGGGGACTGTACATTTGATTACACGTTTTGCGAGTGAGTGGTAAACATCTTCAAATGGGTCTGGTGGTGTTCCCGCGAGGTAATTGGCTACTTGCTGTATGTCAGTGATCTTCCAGGTGTTCTCGCACCATGCCGACCAGTTCCGTCCGACCAGTTTCAGCTTGACAACTTCGACCATTTTTGTGAGTGAGCTGGTCCAGCTACTACTGAGGAGCTTCAGGCAGGGCTCATAACCTGTGGGAAACTGTGGAAACTCTAGTAAGTAGTCACTAGAGTACTAATGCTAAGGTAAATGGTGCGATGTAGTTATGCTTAGGTAAGCAAGTAAATATGAGTAAATATGGAATATTAATTCCAACAGGTTGAACTTGGAACAAAACCCTAGACCACAAACTCGGAGAACTTGGGTTCTTCCGTCTAGATGTGGAAACATGCCTGAATGTATTCCGAAAGGATGGCCAACTCTGTTTCCTGGTCATCTACATTGATGACCTCCTCCTAGCTGCCACCACCCGAAAGTTCATGAACTCCATAAAAGCCAAACTCTCTGCCACCTTTAAAATGTGAGACCTTGGAGAAGCAAAGTTCATACTTGGAATTGAACTCAAACGGGACAGGAAACTCCAGACCATCTCCTTATCCCAATCACAGTACTCCCAAACTGTCCTAACACACTGGGATGTCTACCTGTAAGCCAGCATGGACCCCCATGGCACACAACTTCCAACTGTCTGCAACCGACCAGAGGATGAACGGACCATACCAGAGATAACTATCAAAGGAAAAACAGTTTCCTATCTCACAGTCATAGGGTCACTGATGTACCTCATGCTTGGAACCCGTCCGGACATTGCCTACACTGTAGGTGTGCTCAGCTGCTTTAGCACAAAACCCAAATGTATCCACTGGAAAGCAGCCAAATGCGTGCTCCAATATGTCCAGGCCACCACAGACATGGAACTCCACTTTGACAGAACAGAGTTCTCCACAGACATGGACTTCCATGGATACTCCGATGCAGGATGGTCTCAAGACCCAGACAACTCACGATCCACGTCTGGTTTCATCTTTATTAGCAATCGCACAGCCATCTCCTGGCCTCGCAAACAGCAGAGTATGGTAGCCCTCTCCACAACAGAATCAGAGTACATTGGACTCAGCAATGCCAGACAACATGTTGCCTGGCTCTGAACTTTCTTCAATGAGATCAGACATCCTCAAAAAGGCCCCATAGAGTTGTCCTGTGACAATCAGGCAGCCATCATCTTATGCTGCGATCCGCAATTCCGAGTGCAGACCAAACACATTCAATCAAAATACCACTTCATTTGGGCTAGTGAGAAAAGGAGAAGCAACAGTTTGGTGTATCTCCACCAAGGACATGGTGGCGGACATACTCACAAAGCCTCTCGCTAATGAACCACATTGGAAATTCATTTGGGGCATGGGATTAAGGTTACACTGGAGTGGGAGTGACACAATATCACCAGGTCTGAAGTCCGGAGACTCCTCTGGACATGGGGACTTGTAACTGACTTGTACCATCTCCGGAGTTCATATCTCCGATACTCCGGAGCGCGTACGTATCACTATATTGTGTGGTGCGATCCTTACACTTGTCCTGCTAATTGAGGTAAGAGTGTCCCTTTACCATACACTATATAAACCCACTTTATACTATAGCACCTCAGTTGTTCTGTCCTCATTGGCATCAACTAAGCTCTGCTCTACTCTGGTCTTTGCTGGCTCCGCTCCGCTCCTGACCTTCAGACCAGCCAGTCTTGCCTTCGGACCTTGTTAGTTATATGCCACCATCTCCATCGCTTCCGCTTACACCAAGTGGAAGAACATGCTCAGGATTACCATCCCCAAGAATCAGCACCCTGGCCCTGCCTTCTCCAAGTTGAATGCCAGCTTTGTGGCACTCTGTTGCAATGATGCATACCCAGCGTTTCTGAACAGGGTAGGGAAACTGCTCAGATGGTACTTACCTTTGGAAGGTTGTTTCTTTATAGAACAATGTGGTTCAGGATCAAGAAGTGTTTTTGATATTCAGACTCAGATGAGTCTTATATACTACTAGTAATTACAGGTCACGTGACTTATTCTCATGCCATCTTTCAACACTCCCCCTTGTCTAGTATATGGTAGATATGTAGATATACAAGTGAGAAGTTATATGGTAAAAATAGAAACATCTGCACAGGAGTAAAGCTCTAAACCAAGCTGGGAGTGACACTGCTTGAACTTGATGTGTCCAAGATTCTTAGTGAACATATCTGCTGGGTTATCAGTGCCAGGGATAAAGAGAAGCTCAACCTGCTTCCATACCATCACAGCATCACATACAAAGTGATACCAGATTTGGATATGTTTGGAGTGTTTTTCGGTAACAGGATTCTGTGCTATAAAGAGCAATCCTTGGTTGTCACCACAGATGGGGATAGGGCCAAGTTTGTAACCGAGCTCTTCCATCATTTGATAGATCCATATAGCCTGGCGCATACAGTCGCTCAAGGCCCTGTACTCTGCCTCAGTAGAGGACAGAGCAGTGGTTTTTGTAAGTGTGAATTCCACAAAAACACAGTGTCTGTGAGTTTCAGGTAGAAACCTGTCTGTGAGTGGGAGGTAACCTTGTCTTGTCCCCAATCAGAATTGGTGCAGGCGATGATGCCTTTACCCCTTTTGCCCTTGTAGATGAGAGTATAGTCTTGGGTTCCTAGTAGGTACTGGCAAATGTATAGAGCTTTGTTTAGATGCTCTTCTGATGGGTTGGCAGACATGTGGGCAAGTTGAGTAACTGCATATGTGATGTCTGGTCTTGTATCGATCATGAGGTACAGTAATGAACCGATTACTGTCTGGAATCACGTTTGAAGTTCTGGGTTGACAGGGGATTCATTCTTCTCTGGGTAGTAACCCTAAGGGAGAGGGGTATTGGTGATTTTTGCGTTAGTCATTCTGCATCACTCTATGACATTGTCAAGGTATTATCACTGGTCTATCTTAATAGTTTGACCATCTCGATGTATGTTCATTCTTAGAAATTCACATGTTTCTCCTAAGTCACGACAGTCCCACTTCTTCATGAAGGCAGCCTTAACCTTATCTACAGTACAAAGGTTTTGTTGGTGCTGCAGAAGATGGTGTCATCTATGTAGATAATTGCTAGAACGAGCTCTTTGCCATTGTGATAGATGAATAGGCCAGCATCTGTTTTAAGACACGTGAAGCCAAGATCTTTCATGGATTGGTCAAGTTCACGCCACCAAGCTAGTCCTGCTTGTTTTAGGCCATATAAGGCACATAGTAACTTTAAAACCTTTCCTTTGAGGTGAGGAGGTATAAAGCCTTCAGGGAAGTCCATGTATAGTTGTTCGTCTAGTTTGCTGTATAGATAGGCAGATCAGACGTTGAGGCCGGTGATGTATCAGTTCTCTAATGCTGAGAGGGCAAGCATGCACCGCACTGTCTGAAAGCATATGACAGGAGAGAATATTTGATCGAAATCAATCCCTTCTACTTGGGAGAATCCCTTGGCTACAAGGCAGGCTTTCTTTCTTCCATCATCCACGATTTCATAGACCTTGCGGTCTTTGAGCATTTGAAGCTCATCATGGTAGGCTTTACACCATAGTGTCTGTTCTTCTTTAAGCAACTTTAATATGTTGTGGTATGTCCATTCCCTATAGTTGACGTTGGAGTATTCGTCAAGAGTTATGGTATGGTTGCAGAGGTATGAAACCAAAGTGTCTCCCTCTTCCCTGGTCATGTGGTCCACATCATCTACCGATGGAGTCAGGATGCCACCAGGAACTACTGGTGAATCCAATGGACCAGCTCCTGAACCTTCGACTAGCTTTTGCATGGAGTCCTTTTTTATGTCATGCAGCTGTCTGAGCAGATCACGGCATTCCCCATAAACATTTCTGGGATGGAAAGAGGCATATTGTTTGCATTGAGGGCGTTGTGGGCAAGCAGGAACTGCTGGCAGGGCATGCCGGGGTGGTGTAGCAGGAGGAGGTGGAGTAAGGGGCCATGGTGCTTTCTGTTGCACAGGAGGGTGTGGACAAGGAGTGAGTTCCACATCAGACTCATCTGGAGTAGAATCCAAGTCAGAAGACTCATCATCATCTGCATGGAGAGTAGGCAGATGGTTAATCGGCCTATGAGGCTGCACCTTTGAGCATCTAGGAAACAGATTCTCATCAAAAATGACATGTGCCGAAATGTGAAGTGCGTTGTTAGGGCACATGAATAGGTAGTTTGAATCACTACCGGTGGAAACACCTAGGTAGATCATTAATTGTGACTTGGGTTGTAATTTCCTGCCACAATTTTCTGGAGCAATGTGCATGTAGGCACCGCAGCCAAAGACCTGAAGATGTGATATAATCAGCTTAGAGCTGGAGAGCATCTTAGATGGTGTTTTCCAGTTTAGTCTAGTGGAGGGGGTACAATTGTACACATGGAGCGCAGGAAATAGCGCAAATTCCTAATAGGAGTCAGGTAAACAAGCCTGAAGCCATATAGGTTGTGCTTTGTCCATATGAGTATGAATTAAGCATTCTGTGTGCCAGTTCTGTTGGTGTACATAGGGGGCAGATTGTTGCATGTTAATGCCATTGTCCTTCATGTAATTCTTGAAGGCCGTGGAGGTGAATTCTCTGCTGGCGTTAGTTTGCCAGTGTTTTATCACAGCGTTGGAGTAATTCCAGAAATAGGCAATGAACTGCTTGGTGACACAAAGGGTTTGATCCTTGGACTTTATATACATTAACCAAGCATGGGAGGTAAAGTCATCATAAAAGATGACAGTGTACTTGTACTTGTGGTACGAATCGATCTCAAAAGATTTGAGATCTGAATGAATCAACTCGAAGGGAGCAGTGGCCCGCTTCTCACTATGAGGATAAGTACAGTTGAGTTGCTTGCCAAGCTCACAACCAGGACAGATAGGAGGGTTCAATGGGATATCAATTTCCGGGAAGTTCTTAATGTGCTTCTTTGCAGCATGGAACACTTCGCACGAGGGGTGGCTGAGTTGGTGGTATAATAGTTCATAGTCCACAGAGATCATAGACACTAAGTCAGCTTGTGGATGAACAGTGAATGCACAAAACTCAGGACGATCTGCTTAGAACATTTGTCAAAAATGTCTATAGTATTGGCACATGTTTTTAAGGTCATGCATGTGTCAACTAACAAGGTACCCATAGAGATGTGCTTTACATTACATGTAGGCATGTAAATAACTGGCGATAACCACACAAGTTTACCGTTGTATTGTATCATTGCAGTGCCTTTACCCAGTATGTGGGCATGGCCATTTGCAGTTTGAGAGACAGTAGGCCGAGTAAACTCGGAGTGCTCAATCAGGTTGTGTAAATTGTTGGTGAAGTGTGACAAGGCCCCTGAATCAAGGAGCCACATGTCTGGTGGTAGTTCATGGATATGTTCTTTTTCCTTTCCTTTGCTGGAAACCGGCTTCGTACACTGATCACACATGTTGAAAGGAAGTGTACTAGAATTGCTATCTACTAGTACAGGCATATGTGTCATAAAGTAACTACATACAATCTGAGGCGATAAAGACCACGCATTAGGGCCTGCTAGAGATGGGCATGGGAAAATAGGAACTGACCATTTGTGGGAATACACCATAAAGTGTTTGATGTCCGGATCAATCACCAGGTCCTCTCCCAAGCTCACAATATCCTCCATGTTGTCACCACAGTTGGTCTCGGCATCCGAGTACCTGTTGTAGTCGTCATCGCTGTCAAGCGAATGGAATACCTGAGGGGTTTCCTCAATCCTTTCAAGGAGGGGGCTGGCCAAAGGTACCATCCTCCAGGAAGGAGGAGTGGATGTGCTTGTGGCGGTGCATGGCAACCAGTTCGAGGTTGTGGGGTCCAGGACAGGCTTGTCGAAGGTGAGGGAGGCTGGGCTATCAGTCCCATGTCACTGAAAACTCAGAGCTTCCAGAATGTAGGGTCATAGCGACCCCCTACATCTGTAGTCTATTGGTGGTTACTCTGAGCATTGCCGCATCAGAGTGTCCAGCATTGCTGCACAGGACAGCCAGTGTTCCTAAGGTGTTCACCACTGAGCAGATGACATTTGAGAATGTCAGAGCTGCAGGACTCATAACCTGTTGCAATGACATGTACCCAGTGTTTCTGTTCTGCACAGGGTAGGGAAACTGCTCAGATGGTACTTACCTTTGGAAGGTTGTTTCTTAATAGAACAATGTGGTTCAGGATCAAGATGTGTTTTTGATATTCAGACTCAGATGAGTCTTGCATAAGATGGCCGTTTGAAGAGATTTTCAACAGTGGATTTTTTGGGTCTAGTTAACACAAATTAATACACTACTTTTTTCACTGAGTGAAAGTGAAAGATCTAAGTCCAACAAAATCTTGTAGCTAACCATCCTGAAATTTTGATGGCATCAGAATGACTATTTTTTGTCTCCGTAGTTACTAGTTCGATTTTAAGTCATAACTCACACAAAGTTACTCTTTTTCATGTGACATTAGAAAGATGTGGATGTGCCCTATCTTGAAAGGGTTGATATAACAGTAGAAACCAGTAGTGCCCCTGCCATTAGGACGGTTGATATATTAATCGGTTCACACATAAATGGACGTACAAGAACAATGATGATATATTGACGCTGAGGTGATTGATACATCATTTGGTCGGTTGATGTATGTGGGTGGATCCCTGTATGATTTTAGCTTATTGATGTATGGTATTTTTTGTGGTAGTACAATGATTTGATGTATGATTTCCACTGATACTAGTGAACTCATAATGCTCTGTAATAAATGGCTGTGCTATTGCATGCTTTGGCAAGATCAAGCTATGGCACTCATTGTCACTTTGATGTTGTTTGGTAACTATTACCCCAACATACAGCGCAATCATACTGCCTGTGATGTCCCTGCTGCGATCCATCTGTCATCAGTCAATACAGCGAGGCAGTTGACAAGCCTTGCTCTCATCCTTGCTGTCTGTTTACTGTCTTCCACTCTCCACACTTGAATCCCATTGGCATAGCCACATACAATATCCTCACCATCTGCTGAGAGTGTTATTTCCATAACTCGCTGCAGACATCGATTTCGATGGGCGGGAAGCTCTCTTGCCCAATGTATATGTGTGGCTTCTTCTTGGCAGTATACACCAGTCATCATTGACGTGTTGACGACAGTGACAGAGTCAGCAGCACATGTAGCAGAGAAGTGATACTAAATGTAGACAAGCTAGTATGGTCAATGATGTAATGATCCCCCATATAGACCCTTAGTGTTTCATGAGATCAGCGCACATGCACTATCACACATTTTGAGTGGCCATGACTCCAATGGGGCAGTGTGCACGAGTGATCTAGATAGCATTTGCTTAGTGATGTAGGAAAGCTCCTGAGTATTGCACAGTGATCCATATTTGGAGTTCATTTAGAGAGAGTTTTGATACATTGCACTCTTAGTAGCAATCTAACTAAAGTAGTTAGAGTTGCACTAGACTAGTCTAAGATAAGACTTAGCTAAACCCCATTGGTAACCTGTACTAAGCAGAAAATAGCACCAAACAGATAACCTAAACTTGTTCCTGAGTGGGCATACAATTGCCAACTGTAACCTAAGTAAATCTAGCCTAGGAATACTTGGGAACACTAGCATTGGGAATCACCTGCTATACCTTGTGACTCAGATACACTCCAGTTGCCCAATAGAAAGATTCATTGAATAACCAATATTGCATGTGAACTGAGAGCCATATCTAGTATTTTCTCACCCCTTAACCAATAGCATAGCCACAACAGACTCCCAGGAATCACAGCTAACATTATATTAGGCATTTCACTATTGTTTTGCCTATAACTCTATCAGCAATAGAGATCATCCTATGCTTTGTCAGTGTAAAATACACTACAACATAAGCTTCCATTTCAGCTTATAGCCCCTATCACAGCATCAACACTTGGAACACAGTGAGGCTTATAAGTTATTGCATTTCTCAATATCTAGTACATCTAGTTATTAACTCTAGTTTTTATCAGTATCTCAGCAGTAGAGTAGATCACACAGTACATCAGCAAACCTACATTTTTTCTGGGTCATTGAAATTAATGACCAGACTGACAGGCCTGAATGGCCTAATCAATGATAGATTAACCTGACTGACTGAACTGATTTGCTGACAAGCTGATAAGCTAATTTATTGAATGGACTGGTTGACTGACTAACTATCTAGCTGACAAATCGACAAACCTGACACAGCTGACTGACTGACCAACTGACCAACTGATGTGACTGACAGAGATGACTAACTGATCAGCTGATGGGCTGATGGGCTGACTTGGCTGATTGACTGACAACCTGACTGACTGATAGACTGACATGACTGGTTGACTGGTTGACTGACTGACTGATGGGATGACAAGACTGACAAGACTGACCAGATGATTAATTGATTGACTGGCTGGACTGATGGGACTGATATCACTGGTGAATTGACAAGCTGATATGCTGATAGCTCTGAGAATGCTGATAGCAATGAATTACTTATGAATGATAGCACTGATAGCATGCTGTCAGTCAAGTCAGACAGCTCAGCAAGGTCATTGATTTTGATAACTCAGAAAAAATGTAGGTTTGCTGATGTAGATCTACATATAGCTAGGAACAAGCCAACCCTTTTTCCTTAGACAATAGTTGGGAAAGGAAGAACAACTGGGAATCCAATTGACTAAGAACACTCACTCACTCAGTAGACTAGTTTGTTTAACTCTTTTTTTTCTGTTTGATCTGGTAGTAAGCATTGTCCTATTAACAGTTTATGGTCAGATTGGGCCTGGAGGATTAACTGTCTATAGATTACCTAGTGTCTAGCAGTCCAAATCCTGAACAAACGACACCAGAGGTGATAAGCCTCCTGAATGTGGATCTCTGGAAAGACAAGCCCACTGAGTCTGCCCTGTGTGCCCTAAGCCAAAAGCTTCGGGCTCTGAGAGAGCTGTTTTCTGAAGAAAATCCTTTCTAACCATCTGGTAAATGAACTGAGGTAAGCACCAACTGCATATGAAATGATGTAGGCCCACTCATCTAGGGATCATGGTTGGAACCTCGAGTTCCACCATGAATTTAAAATTCTAATGATGAGTGCTTGCTACATCAGCAAAGACAGTATAGTCAAACATTGACAAATCTCTTACTTAGCTATAGGGATCATGGTTGGAACCTTGAGTTTTACCATAAACTTAAAACCCTAGCCGTGAGTGCTTGCTACATAAACAGAGACAATATAGTCAATCATTGACAAATCTCTCACTTAGCTAACCCTAAAATCCAGGGCACTGCCTTAGGTAACATAGCTCACATGAACCTAACATTCTAGTTGTTGAGAGACTCTATAATCCCTCCGACAGTTAACTCTCTAACCTAAATCAGAGACATAGTGCTCCCTAGTGAGGGGAATGTTGACCCTAGATCAAAGTTTCCAAGGGCATAACAACCCTAGTACAGAGTCTAGGCTGCTAAATCCAGCTCAGCAATCTTGTGAGAAAATCTCAGCTATTTAAGGTTTGGTTCACATGATATTAGATTTGTTTGACATAAGAACGATCACACACTGTTTATGACTTGACAATTGATCATTGGTTTATAGGTATCATATCAATCTAGATTGATCAGCTAAGTAGTTCCCATGACATGAGAATGCTGCCCAGACAAACCCACCCACCCTGGCAGCCTGCAGAGAAGCCTGCCTAATAGCAGATAATGTATGAGTCTTGTTGTCTCATACTATTGTTATACTAATCCAGAAGGTCCCATCTGCATGAAGTCTATAAAAGAAAGGTGTATGAAAAGGTGTTGTTTCTTTATCTCAACAGGTCTGATGAGTCATCAGATGAAACAGGTGGCTTGAGACAGTCAACCTTAAGCCTGTTGCCTGTTGAGCCCTGCTCCTCATAGTAAGACCCACAATGGTGCCCCCTTCTAACCTAAGCTATTATTGTGGCTACATTCTCTTTAAGTTTGGGGAATGGCAGTGCTACTCCCACATAGGTTTATTGACCAAAAGGTATACACTTTTCCTAGTCTACTTGCATGGATGGGTTGAAGGTTAGATGCTTTAATCCTTCCATCTACCAACCATGTGATAATTGATGTTTATAACTATGATGAGAAAACTGGCCTAATTTATTTTAAACTAGTAACTTTGCTTTAACTAAATTACTTTCTGACAATGAACCTTTACACCAGTATGGTATTTGGCTGAGATACATGTACCCTACACATGAAATACTGAGTGTCCCATCATATTAACACTACATAGATGGACTGACTGCCTAACTTTAATAGTCTACATAACTCTAATACCTAACCATGAGGGGAGCTATATTAACAACAACAACAACAACAACAACAACAACATGGATAGTAGAATTTATTGATAATAAATATACATAACACTCAGCTTAACGTAGTACTTAATATAAACCTAACATCTGGATATTGCCTAACTTAAAATATACTTGACTGCAACGTAATGAGTCCACATGAAGACTTCTAGCATTTTACTTATTGGGTAGTAAAGAGTAAATAGAGCAAGAGAGCAAGGCCAAAAGACAAGGACAGATTTCACTGCTAGAGCAGAAATCCATTTAACTCATTCACACACACCACTGAAAAGAGAGACAGATCCCATCCACATTCACAGCAAGAGTAAGGCCAAACAAAAAGCAGGGGCAGACCCCATTCCCACCCACCACTGGAGATAGGGGGAGATCCCATCCACTGCTATAGCAAGGCCAGAAGAGAGGTGCAGACTCCATCCACACCCACTGCCAGAGCAGGGATAGGAGACAGGGGTAGGCAGACCTCATTTACACTCACTACTGGAGAAAGGGGAAGACACCATCCATACCCACTCCCTTGCTCTGGCAGAAAACAGGGGCAGACCCCATTCGTACCCACTGCCATGGCAAGGCCAGGAGATAGGGGGAAACCTCTTCACATGCACTACCAGAGCAAGCCTAGGCTACAAACAGAGGGCAGACCCCATTCACACCCACTGCCAGAGCAAGCCTAGGCTACAAACAGAGGGCAGACCCCATTCACACCCACTGCCAGAGCAAGGCCTACTGACAGGGGCAGACCCCATTCACACCCACCCACTCCCTTGCTCTGGCAGGTGATAGGAGCAGACCCCATTCACATCCACTATCAGAGCAGGGACAGGGGCAGACCCCAGTCACACCCCCTCCCTTGCTTAGGCAGGAGACAAGGCAGATCCCATTTACACCCACTGCCAGAGCAGGGACAGGAGACAGGGGCAGGCCCCATCCACACCCACTGCTAGAGCATACCTACAGATAGGGGTAGACCCCATTCATGCCCACTACCAGAGCAAGGCCAAGATAGACCCCATTTACACCCACTGCTGGAGCAAGGCCAGAGACAGGGGCACGCTGCATTTACACCCACTATCAGAGTGGGGGCAGGGGCAGTCCCTGTTCATGCCCACTGCCAAAACAGGGACAGTGGACAGAGGAAGACCCCATTCACGCCCACTCCATTATTCTGGCAGGAGATAGGAGCAGATCCCATCCACACCCACCGTGAGAGCAGGAGCAGGAGACAGGGGCAGACCACATTCATGCCAATTACCAGAGCAGGAGCAGGGGCAGACCTTGTTCATGTCCACTGTGAGAGCAGGAGCAGGAGACAGGGGCAGACCCCATTCACACCCACTGCCACAGCAAGGCCAGGAGACAGGGGCAGACCCCATTCATGCCCACTACCAGAGCATGGCCTACAGTCAGGGGCAGACCACATTCATACCCACTGCCAGAGCATGGCCTATAGCCAGGGGCAGACCCTATTTACACCCACTGCCAGAGCATGGCCTACAGCCAGGGCAGACCCCATTCACACCCACTACCAAAGTAGACCCAATTTATGCCCACTACCAGAGCAAGGCCTACAGACATGGGTAGACTCCATTGACATCCACTGCCAGAGCAGACCCCATTCACACCCACTGCCAGAGCAAGGCCTAGAGACAGTAGCAGACCTCATTTACACCCATTGCCAGAGTAGGGTAGGAGATAGGGGCTGACCCCATTTACACCTGCTGCTAGAGCAAGGCCAGAGACAGGGGCAGACCTCATTTACACCCACTATTAGAGCAGGGGCAGGGACAGCCCCTGTTCATGCCCACTGCCAGAACAGAGACAGGGGACAGAGGAAGACCCCATTTACACCCACTCCCTTGCTCTGGCAGAAGATAGGAGCAGACCTCATCCACACCCACCGTGAGAGCAGGAGCAGGAGACAGGGGCAGACCCCATTCACACCCATTACCAGAGCAGAGGCAGGGGCAGACCCCATTCACACCCACTCCCTTGCTCTGTAAGGACATAGGGGCAGACTCCATTCAAACCCACTGCCAGAGCATGGCCTACAGCCAGGGGCAGACCCCATTGACACCCACAGCCAGAGTAGACCCCATTGACACCCACTGCCAGAGCAACGCCAGGAGACAGGGGCAGACCTCATTCACACCCACTACCAGAGCAAGGCCTGGAAATAGAGACAGACCCCATGCATGGCCACTGCCAGTGCAGACCCCATTTACACCCACTGCTAGACCATGGCCTATAGCCAAAGGCAGACCCCATTCACAACCACTGCCAGAGCAAGGCCAGGAGACAGGGGCAGACCCCATTCATGCCCATTGCCACAGCAAGGTCTACAGTCAGGGGCAGATCCCATTCACACCAACTACCAGAGCAGGGACAGGAGACAGGTTTAGGTAGATCTCATTTACACCCACCACTGGAGACAGGGGCAGACCCCGTTCATACCCACTGCCATGGCAAGGCCAGGAGACAGGGGCAGACCCCATTCACACCCACTACCATGGCAAGGCCAGGAGACAGGGGCAGACCCCATTCACACCCACCACCTGAGCAGAGGCAGGAGACAGGGGCAGACCCCATTCATACCCACTGCCATGGCAAGGCCAGGAGACAGGGGCAGACCCCATTCACACCCACCACCTGAGCAGAGGCAGGAGACAGGGGCAGACCCCATTCATACCCACTGCCATGGCAAGGCCAGGAGACAGGGGCAGACCCCATTCACACCCACCACCTGAGCAGAGGCAGGAGACAGGGGCAGACCCCATTCACACCCCCTCCCTTGCTCAGTTAGGAGATAGGGCAGACCTCATACATACCCACTGCCATGGCAAGGCCAGGAGACAGGGGCAGACCCCATCTACACCCACTGCTTGCCATGGCAAGGCCAGGAGATAGGGGCAGACCCCATTCATACCCACTGCCATGGCAAGGCCAGGAGACAGGGGCAGATCCCATTCACACCCACTGCCATGGCAAGGCCAGGAGACAGGGGCAGATCCCATTCACACCCACTGCCATGGCAAGGCCAGGAGATAGGGGCAGACCCCATTCACACCCACTGTTAAAGCAGAGGCAGGAGATAGGGGCAGACCCCATTCACACCCACTGCCATGGCAAGGCCAGGAGAGAGGGGCAGACCCCATTCATACCCACTGCCATGGCAAGGCCAGGAGACAGGGGCAGACCCCATTCACACCCACCACCTGAGCAGAGGCAGGAGACAGGGGCAGACCCCATTCATACCCACTGCCATGGCAAGGCCAGGAGACAGGGGCAGATCCCATCCACACCCACCATTGCAGAGGGGGCCAGACCCTATATATACCCACTGCCAGAGTGAGGCCAGAAGACAGGGGCAGACCCCATTCACACCCACTGCCATGGCAAGGCATATACCAAATGGTAGTCCATGCACCAAGTACACACCCACTCTACACTGCAGACCCCAACCATACCCTCTTCAGCTAAGCAAGCCAACACCCACCTGCTGTTTGCAACCCTAAACTAGGGTCAGAAATTTAGCAGGGAATTCCCCCCGAGGACCACCCTAAAAAGTCCTAACAACCTAACCCTAAGCAAATTGTCCTAACCGTTCGAATAACTCATTCGTCTCCAGATTGGTCCAATATCGTTCGAATCGCTCCATCGCATCAACACTCGCACTGTACATGTCACACCCGTCATGTTAGCATCTTCGCAGTGAGTATGTTCACTCACCCACTCCTGTGCCCTCGATCCGTCTCCACCCATCCATTCGCCTGCCATCCATTCACAATCCCCTCGTTCTCACCTAGTTTGTGCAGATCATTGTCCAGTTTGTCCGCTATCCGTACCGCAGTACGTCTCCCGTCTTCAATCATCGCCTCCATAATCCGATTGACCCCAAGGTCAACAACAAACGGTATGTTTTCTTCATTTCGTTCTTCCATGTCCGGTATCCGTTTGCACTCCCTGCGGCAGTACGGACATTGGAACCGACTGTCCCGTTGTACTAACCTGCCTTCCATAGATTTCCCCTCGTAGTACTTGCTCCATGTCAACGTCGCGCACGATCCGCAGAACACATGTGCACATGCAAGGTTCATCTGCGTCGCATTCACTCTGCCATGCCGTCGGTGAGTTCTCATTTTGTTCTACTCTTTGTCCCACATATGACTCACAGAATACCTTGACATCTGTTGTATCGTCGTCAAACATTCGAGCATTTCCCAATTTGCACATAGTACATGCACATATCAGATTCATAGAATACATGTATGAGTTAGAGAATACAATCAGCTTCCGTATGTCCAATCCGTGAACCACTCACATTCCACACGTGAATTGTCCATTCAACAGATCGTCCACACCTTTCAATCTCCCGACGTCCATCATGATCTCTTCGTCGTCTAGAATCTTTTCCACAATTTCTCCAACAACGTCCACAACCAATTCTTCCCTCTCCGCCTCTATACTCATACTCGCTTCGCCTGTCTTACTACCTCCTTGACGGTTGTCTGCATCGTTCTCTGTATGTGCTATACGTCCATCATAGATAATAGCATCGTTGACATACACTCGTTCTTGCGAACTTACCATCTTCTCGTTCCATCGTCATCAATATCTTCATACGCCGACGTTGTTCTTCAAGATAGTCTCCCATAATTGTGTGTGGTACATGTCCTCGTGCAGACGTCTGGCCTTTATATCGTGTTTGGTTGTATTTGTTATTTAACCGCATGTATACAAGGTGCAGTGTACGTGGTAATATCATGTATATCATGTATTATATCATGTTGTAATATAACATTTTCACCCGTATTTTATGTCGTCTTCACATGGTATTAGTTTGTGACATTGCCGCGTATACGCAGGGTGCAGCGTATGCGGTGATTTTACGTTTCAGATTGTGTCTTTGTATGTGTTAAATTACCGCGTGGAGTACAGGTGTCGTCTACGCGGTAATTTTATACGAGATTATATCACTATTGCATCTATGTACACGTCATATTATATACGAATGTTACAAATTGGTTGTGATATGTAGTTACCGCGGTCGATGTATGTTTCTATCCGGTATATTTCCTTGGAAAAGCACAAAGAAACCCCACACTAACCGGAACCTATTTACAAAAGCAGGGTAAAATTGTTAGGCGCGTTAGGCGCATCTATATGGATGTCTGGGTGTCTCAGGGAAGTTCCACCAATGCTATGTAGGTTCAGCGCATCTACGCAAAGGTATATAGATGTCAGTAGCATCCTGGAGGTAGCCCTAAAAATTGTTCGGCGCGTTCGGCGCATCGATATGGATGTCCGGGTGTCTCAGGGAAGTTCCACCAATGCTACGTAGGTTCAGCGCATCTACGCAAAGGTATATAGATGTCTGTAGCATCCTGGAGGTAGCCCTACAAATTGTTAGGCGCGTTAGGCGCATCTATATGGATGTCTGGGTGTCTCAGGGAAGTTCCACCAATGCTATGTAGGTTTGGCGCATCTACACAAAGGTGTATAGATGTATGTAGTATCATGGAGGTAGCCTACAGATTGTTCGGCGCGTTCGGCGCATCGATATGGATGTCTGGGTGTCTCAAGGAAGTTCCACCAATGCTATGAGTTTCAGCGCATCTACGCAAATGTATATAGATGTCTGTAGTACAAGCGGAGCGCTACCTTATTAGAGTAATAAATTTGTGGTACACAATGTTAGCAGTCGATTTTTCATCATTAGAAAAGTAGTAATGTATTCTCTCTGCACGTCACTCGAGAGAGTGCTGTGTACAGTCCTTCTTTCTGCTGCTGCCCGCCCTTCTCATCACCTTCCTCCTCATCACCTTCTTCATACTCGCTTATGTCGTCCTGCTCTTCGTCTCCCTTCTTCTTGTCCAGTTCGCCACCATCTTCCCCTCTACCTTTCTCGTCTTTGTCTGCCCCTTCGACCGCCTGTTCGCTGTCCTCATCCTTGGCTCGCTCGTCATGCACCACCGGTAAGCCATTTGTTTTCACGTTTGTATTACACTCAAATGCCGATCAAGTGGACCCATATACAACGATATGGATAACAATGGGTGGGACCTAAAGGATCCCTTCTGCCCCATGATCAAAGGATGACTCCTGTCATCGTACCATTCTGTCGCATCTACTAGTATGCCTTTCGCTATCTCGATCCTGGGCAACCTATTGGGGGGCAACCCCCAATAATGTGCACCAAAGAAACGGGCCAGTCGCTTCTCCTTCGCCTGGGTACTCCCCCCAGTCTGCGCAACATGAAGTCTGATGCACCTTCGTGTGATACGGGCTTCTCACCCAACGCACCGATCGACACTTGACTGATGTTGGGCATCTTGTCCGTGCGTTGCCGGCGATAGAGGATGACATAGACGGGCTCGTGGCGCCTCACCAAGACTTCCATGGCAACGAACCGGTCAACGTCCTTGGATCGCCACGTTGGACCCGCTGTGCATTTAGTGGTGCATTCGTGCTCGAGGCGATTCCACACGATATCTAAATAAAGGACGTTTTGGCTCAGCACCAACCAACGATTGAATGCTCCGGTAGCCAGTTCCTTCTCGTAATGTAACACCACCGCGAGGGCACAGCGGCGGCGGTGGAGTCGGAGAAATGGTCGTGCATATATGCTGGGAATGTGGAAGACTATCACGGTGTGTGATCCATCTGGAGAAGCCCGAGAGAGGGTCGTCATGTCGGCTGTCGTCGGCTGTGTCTTGTAATGCTCCTCGAGTGTGCGATTGATGCTGACGACGAGGGCGTCGTCGTTGGATCGTTTGGAGGTGAATGCGTGGTAATTCATGGTGGTGTTGTTATGATATGTGGGATGACTGTGTTATGAGAGACACCCCGACGACGACTTATAGCCCTGTCCACGTGTGAATATTTGTTCAAATCGGATATAGCGACGGCACCATTCATCCGTTGTTACCAGATCTCGAATTATTGCGCAGCTGGGACCGTTTGAGTATGTTCATTCAGTAGCCATAGATCAGTTCGGCAGCGATTATACAGAGGGATCTAGTTACTGTAGGCAGCTCTATGCAGCGACTCTACTGACACTCGGCAACTTCATCATATCTACCATGTATCGACAAATATGCGTAACACCCTAAGCTTTGCAAGTCTGGCGCATCCACGTGGATTATAGGTTAGTCCCTCCACTGACGTTCAGTAAGTTCGGTGAATCTAGGGTGGTGTATATATGTTCAGTACCCTCAGCAGTCCTCGGCATGATCAGCACGTATGGAGGTGTCATGGGCTATATTCAGTATCTCCACTTATGTTCGGCAAGTTCGGCACACCCCCACTGATAAGTTTACCACGCAAGTGTAGTATGTCTACTTTATCTAGGGAATGAAACACTAGCTTGCACGCAGCATGATTACGTAATGTGTGGAACACCACACTGGTCCACACACCATGACGCGTGGTCCGTCACGCGTTGTCCACATCACGTCTTCATCCCCATCACCCATCTTCTACAATACTTTTTAGATCGTCTACATCATGCCACGCGACCCAACGAGGCGTCGCAAGCGGGAAGACGGGATGGAGGTCTGCAACCACAGATGCAAAAGGACGTGTGTCAACAAGCGGTCGCGATCAATCCTCTGGGCAAAAGAAGGGAACAGCTGCGTCCGCCATGCCAAACGAATGGACCTGCATCCAAACTGTCAGGCCCCCTGCCCGGCAAGCACTCGTGGTCACTACGTTCGTGATGCCACACCCGACGACTTCGGAGCTGCCATCAAGTCTATGCTCGACGCGAACATGAGGGAAGCTGCCATCGACGTATTCTTTTCCAAGAACCTCGTTGATTGGAAGGAGGGGCGGGCAAACTGGCCAGAGCTTCCAGTGGCCAGGTGAGTGGCATCCAACCTTGATCAAAATGTATGAGACTAACTATATCGATGCAGCGACCATACAACGGATTTCGACGACGTGCCACAAGATGCTGGCCCATCCCACCAACAGTTCGTGGACGTGGCCGATGAAAGGAGACATGATGGGAACGAAGACGAGAGCGACGATGCGATGGACCTACTACCCATTCCCGCCGTTGGAGCGAAGATGTCACAAACCACCAGCCGCTCAGCATCGATTGCAACGTCAGCGGCCTCGTCTGCGCCATCTCAAGTCAACCCCTTCCTCTGCTTCCCGGAGCCCGATGCACGAAAAACCATCAAGCTACTGTACATTCCGGACCCAAGCCGCTCGCACGACCGAATTAAGGATGTCGCGCACCACCTCTCGTGGGTAAAGCGCTACCTGGCGGAAGACCACCTCGCGTCGATCCAGCATCTGAAGGGGTTCTATGTCAAGGCTAGGACAAGCAGGGACGATCTGGATGCCGTGGGCCTTCCCTACAGGATGACCGAATGGGTGAGTGGTTCATTTATGCGTGCAACATTGCGTCAGTCCAACACTTTGTATGACAGCTGTGGGTCATGACTTGCCTTTCTGACCATCGATCGGACGATGGGCTTAAGAGCTTCGACATCTCATATATGACGTGGGAGGACTTCAAGGACGTCCTCGTCGACCCACGCAGCGAGAAGAACAAGATGCGCTGGGACTTTATACGATCACACGAACTTCTCATCGGAGGCTTGGATTACACAATAGACACAAGGTAAGTTTCTTTTCCTTCATGACATTTGCTTAAATATAATTCCGTTAGCGATCCACACTGCGCATATAATCTCCATGGAGATGATCGAAGGCGTTACGACGCAACACTGTCCGCACTCATGCAGGTCGCGAAGTTCTGGCCGCCTGTCCCGTCACTCCAAATGGCGGGATACAAATGGAACACTGTCGCAATCCTCGACATGATCGCAGTCAAGCATGGATGGAGGCGTCCAAAGACGACTCTCCTGACACCAGGATGCCCAATTCCCGCGGGTACCGTCCTCAAGCGCAGCCACAGCGACTGTGGAGACTTTGTCATACTGCCAGAAGAGGATGTGAGAGGCACTGGCGCAGCGGCAACAAGCGAACGCGATCGCCGGAACGCCCTTCGTACATGGGAGGAGTTGAATGCAAGGACATCCTCACCAGAGCAAAGGTGGGTGTCGCAGGACTATGTCGACAGTCTGGCGGTGTTCGGAGAATGGAGGTTCTTCATAGTCGGGGGACATGTCATCTGCACCGTACACACCATGAAGATGGACGACGACAACGATGTTTGGCACGGCCGGAGAGTCTGGCAATTCCGGTCCCTGGCAGAAATAAGGTACGTTACCAGATCATCACCGATAGCATGGTCTCTAACATCTGCATCTAGGGAGCTTTGGCGCAACCACCAAGATGTTCCGGTCACCGCTGACGTATTGGTGAATCCGCAAACAGGAGACCGTCGACAGCGCGCCAAGGGCTGGGAAGAACTCAGGTCGTTTATCGACGCGGTGTACCGAGGATTGGTCATTCAAGAATCCAATCCTTCGGGTCTCAGATCCAGTCTGACGGTATTTTGCCGAATGGACATTGGGCTGATGTTCGATGGGGAAGGTAACCCCTCGTACTTTGTGAACGAGATAGAGCGGACTCCGACGATGAGTATGTGGTTGAAGGTGGTCGAGGACACCACCAACCGTTTCATGTTCGACACCTTTGCACGCGTCTTGCATAGTCATGTTACCCGGCTCGATGATTTGTATACATTCTAGATAGATCGAGAATGTAATGCTACACCGACATGGATGAGATAAAGGAGGTGATTCCGATAGAATAAGTAACGCTACTGAGAACCTTGCTCGGATGTATTTGTGACGCTGGCAGGCGGTTTCATTCAGTGATGTCATTTGCACTTATGATATTCAGATTCACCCGCAGTGTAGCGCTCGCTACCATCAACAGTAGAATAAGAAAAATGCGGAGATAGCTTCGGTTGCAACGCCGGGCAGGATCGGCAAGCATTATAAAATACAGTAAGCTAGAGATTGTCACCCACGTGACCCTGTCGTGCGAACGATGGCTCGGCGCGGTGGAGCTGCGAGATCCTCGTGGACTTCTGTATCGCTCTCGTAAATTCAACTTTCAATTGACGCCTAAGTCTCCAACCACTCCGTTGCCATAACCATGCATATGGGCTTCCACTGCAAAAATGTATGTTATCCATACCGTACTATATACAAGCGAGCCCTTCGGACGTGCAGAATGGAGAAGGAGTAATCTACAGCAATAGCTCTTGGTTTCGCGGATGTACGCTCCTCGTTTGATTCCGAAAAAGAAGGTCAGCGTCTGAGCGCAGTACCATCTGTTGAGCTTGGCGATCGATGGGGCCGCGCCGAGCCATCGTTCGCACGAATGCCTTGACCGTCCAAGAAGCCATGGAGGTCGAATAAGCCACTAAAAAGAGGAAAGGGTGAGGTGGAGTTATCGAGAAAGAGGAAGGGCGAGCGAGCTGGAGCGGAGGCGCTCACGCACGAAGCTAGTCGGCACCGTTGACGATCTGAGCAAGGTAGAGCGCACTTGCTCACGCACAACGGGTGTGGGCACCGGCGATGCGCATGAGTGCAAGAGTGGCGATCGATCGAGGGCCGCGCCGAACCGCGCCGAGCCATCGTTCGCATGACAGGGTCACGTGGGTGGACAATCTCTAGCTTACTATATTGTTTATGCTAGTTCACCCACCCATCCCTTATTTGTCGCGAGCACAGCCCATTCTGTCTTGCCCTTTGACCTCTGGTACTTCCTCCGAGTGCTGTTAAAAGGGAAACCTACAGTGTAACCCTCCTCAAAAAGCCAATCGCCCCTCACGCGCGAAGACTGAGGTGAGACAATCGTTGTTACGCACCCATCCTTGCATGTGCTGACATTTACAATTACATAATAGCATCACTTTCACCCGACAGCCATCACGCTCGTCCCCGATTTCTGTGACCCACTGATCACGCCTGAATCTCACAAATATCGGGCCAGAACCAAAAGCCGCAACTGTTATCGTCATGCAACAATTTCCCGTCGAATTGATTTCACGCATCTTCGTCGAGTGTTGGCCTGCTGGTCAATTTGTCCGACCAGACATATGCTCTCCTCCCCTCCAACTTATGGGAGTCTGCCGTCAGTGGAGGGAGATCGCGCTATGCACACCATTGCTGTGGTCCTCTCTTGATACAACGTCAAAGCCAGGAACAGAAGTGCGAAGAATTTACCCGGCAGACCAGGCACGGTACAAGGATTGGTTGTCAAGGTCGGGCAACTGCCCAATTTCAATAACGGTGGCGTTTGAAGAACACGAAAATCGATTTTGGATGGAGGAGTGGATGCGGTTTGTTTGTTCTTATAGGTCGCGCTTTGGGCGACTGCAAGTAGTCGATGAATGTGGGGTGGACTGGGACCGTCTGCTGTGGGACAGCGACAAGCTCGAGTACTTTTCTCTTCAAAGCCGGTCGAAACCGCATGCTAAGCTGGAGACGCGCCAAATTCTCGCCTACTTGAAAACTCTTGTTCTTGACCAGGTGGTTGTCGACCATTCCACGTTGCGTTGCAGCCAATGGTTGAATATCACTCACTTGGCGGTCAAGCTTCCTGACGAACAAAACTGCCCAGTGGACGAATTTGTTGAGGCGATCGGGTATTTCCCCAGCCTTCAAGTTCTGTTGTATGGCCGAGTCACCGATGACGCCGCGGAGGAACTACGTAATCTGGTGTGGTACACGCTCCGGTCGGTCACACTGGTCGTACACAAAGAGCTGGAGCAAGAGCAGCCCATCTTCATTCCTGAACTCAGACTTCGGGAACAACAACCTGTTATTCTTCCTGTCCTAGACTGTCTGCGAGTGCAGTGCGACTTCCCAATTAGTCTGGATGATGCGCTGTGCGAGGAAGCCCCTGGTGACGTGGCTGGAGCAGAACGCCAATGTAAGGTGGACATGAGCAGTCACCTAGCATTCCTCATCTTCGACGCAGGTTGGAAACGACTCACACGTCTAGAGGTGAAGTTTGAAGGAAGAATACACGTGCTCCACACCGTGTTGGTACTCTGCCCAAAACTTCAGACCCTCCACCTCACTGGTCATCACTGCGATACTCGGTCGACGTCGTTGCTGACTGACCTCAAGCATTCAGGGCTCACTGAGCTGTTCATCAGTGTCGATGCTGAGATTGGGGATCTTTTCCGAATGGCCTCATTTCCTTGGTTGCGTGTGCTCTGCATCACAGCTGTACATTGCGGGAGGCGAAAAGACATTCTAGAAATGTTGTGGCGCTCGGGTTATGAGCTGGATCGGGTCCAACTGAAGGAAAGCCATAGGAGCGCAGGGTGGACGAAAAGAACACGGGATAAATTGGCCAAGTTACTAGGTCCTTCAACCATCATCGATGTTGATCTAGTGCATGAGGAGGAGGAGGAGGAGGAGGAGGAGGAGGAGGAGGAGGAGGAGGAGGAGTGTTTTGACAAGGAGGTTGATGACGACACAGTGAGGTATGATGAGTGAATGGATGGTGAAGGAGAGTCTACAGTCTACTGTATCCAAGTTCTATGTAGGTTTTTATTTCCGGCGGCAGGACACCTGGTCGGCCTTCGAAGGTGTTAATGATTATGATTATGGAGGTGTTTCCAGGCTGAGAATATGCTTAACTATTCTCGGCAGCCCATGAACCTACTGGGGTATGCATTCGACACATTTCGAATGAATGAACAGGGTCATATTTTCAGACCAAGTATATGCTCGGCTATGCTTGGTGGCCATAGAATCTATTGCGGTACATATGTGACGTATTGTCGAATGCATGTGGAGGCATTTGCAGTCGCCGCGCACATGCCTGGCTATGCTCAGCGTCCACCAGCGTACTACCACGCACTTATGCCCACCGGGAATTAGTCCACGAAGGTCAGTAAGGAACGAACATGATTGGACATGCCTCGAGCATCGGGCCAGCGTTCATCGTGCGCTGCTCAAGTTACCTTGCTTGCAAGGTCTCTCTGTCGCCCCTGTCCGATTTGTGCTACAGTAGTCAATAGGACAAAATAGAGGAAATAATACGTGTTGGTATCCTAGTAACTCTACAATCCGTGCCGTGGTAATAGCCAAATGATTACAATTGTCTACGATTACAGCGGGAAATGTTTGTCCTTGCGCTTTGTTTCTTTTCTGGCAGTTGCATACCGTAGGAGCGAGATTATGGCTCGATTGGCACGATATGAGAACAACCATCGCCCCGTTTGTAATCCAGCTTGACATTAATGAAGGATGGCGGAAGACGGAGATCGAGGCAGTTCGAGGCGGAGTCGTGGTTGACAGGTTCTTCAGCATCTAATATGATATCTACAACAGTGCCTCTTGCTCCGTTGGTGATGTCCTATTCGGTATCAATGTTGCGCGCGACTAGAACATGCATACCGAGCGCGAGCTTCACTTTGCGGTTCGCCTTGTGACCTTTTCGATCGTAGTATGTGATGTATTCACGCTCCTGACCGTTTGGAGAACGACCATTTATTTCGTCGCGCAAGGACTAACATTTCCCGCTGTAATCGTAGACATCGGAACTCTACCAACAGGTGGACTTAACTTATTCAACCTCTACGTCTCACTCTCCAGAGCCCGCAGTCGCAACAGAATATGCGTCTTGCGCGACTTCGATCCGAAATGGTTTCAACAGGCGCATTCACACCCTCTGCTTGAAGAAGACGACAGGTTGCGCGCACTCAACGAGACGACGAAGAGATGGTGGTACAAAGTACAGAAATCAAACTTGTCATATAGTCGTTGAGATGAATTTCACGTTCATGTACATTACAGTATCTGCATCCTCGATCGAGTTCACGAGCTTAAATAAAAAGATGGAAGAAAAGTGAAAAAGGGTTCTGCACAGGCCATCGTCCACATCCCTCTGTGCAAGCAAGGTTGGCGCCGACTTCAGTCGGCCCTTCCCAAGTTGGTAATGGGTCAGCGAGCGGGTGGCATTCTCCGGCATCCGCCGTGCGCATATTCCTGCTCCGAAACTGGGGCTCGTTACGTGTAAATTGCGCGACCCTAAAAATGAACATTGATATATTTGGTTGCTTACTGTCGCAGACTGGATATATAAACCCCGACATTCTTGCATCCGCTCATGTCGTCCCCCACATTATTTGTAGCACAGGACATCCCCCCACCCACGACTTCTTTGGATGCCGTCAGAGCATCCCAAGAGAGCATTCTCCTCAGATTTCCGGTGAGTGCTGTCACCGCAATCATAGTCACTGTTGTCACTAATAGAGTCCACAGAACCCTGATCATCAAGTGATGGCCATCCTCTTCGCGGACGGTCATAACATTCCTGAGGTCGTCCCCGTCCCCTGTCAAAACGGGATCATTTCGTTGGAATACTGGGTGAACCCACCCCATATTTCCAACTACATCATCCATCGCACGCAAATGGCACACATCGGTGTGCATCGGGCGGTCATCACGGCGTTGGCAGCCCCCTGCCAATCCTACAGCGTTTTCTACATGTCCCAAAGCGTCGCGATGCCGGTCAACCAGGCGTTACTCAGGTTCAGTGCGGGTGCTGCGGACCACACTCTGCTTCGTGGCAATGTGTTGATCGTCAAGCACCCCGGGCGTCAACGCAACATATATACACACTTGACAGAGGAAAATATCGAGGAGTGTGGCAACCTTATTGGCAGGTACGTGGTGTGCATTACTAATCGACTGTTACGCACTGACAAGCGATATAATTCAGTTTGGTGGCTGATGGAGACACGAGGAGCATTGTAGACGACGACAGAAGAGGGGTGTGTGACACCCCGGGGTTTTCCTCCGTCGCATCTCGCATTCTCGCCTAATTGGTCGTGTAAAAATATGTGTACGCGTCTATAAAATGTCGTTGAGTGTAGACAAATGATATTCATGAGCTTCGTACGCGTGCTCAATTCACCACAACAATGTAACGCAAGATTGGTTGCAATATCAAGATAGTGGCCATAAACATGTAGGAACGCGAGCTCCTATCCTTAGCCGACATCCTCGACTGCCCTGAGATCTCCGAGAGGACGTTTTAGAGTATCCGTGAGCTCTGGACAGAAACCAGAGATGTTGTTCATCACAACCATTCATCACAACCACAGTTTCTCTGGTCGGCCACGAGCGCTACAATTCGAAGACAATTTCGGACAGCTCGTCTGTGACAAAGATCAATTCGCGGGCCATGGAGTGACTGACGAAACCTGAGGATAGGCTAGTGCTACAGACTGCTCAGTAGTTCACACTTTGTTTTATTTTATCATCATCACATTATACTACGTAAACCTCCACGTACACGCGGCGAACAGTGTTGGGGCTACTCCTATGATACTACAGACATCCATAGATCCGCCAAACTTGCCGGACATTTGGTGCGGATATGTCGAACCTGCCGTTGGCTACCTCCTTCTTTCAGACATCCATATAGACTCGCCGAACCTGCCGAACTTTGGGTGGAACCTGGAACTCCTCCCAGGAGACTACTGCAAAGAGGCACAGAGTGGAATGTTTAGTACTCTACATTTCAGATGGTCCAATGATGTAGCGCTTTTCTACATGACGTACCTCTATACACTTTCCCCGATCCTACCTACACCTCCGTAGACGGGTACGGGTGTAGAGGTGCCGAACGTGCCGACCATCAATCAAGGTACCTCATATTATCTAATCCCTGGACCCTTACGGGTCCAGGTCTGGAATTCCTTTTGCCTTCTGAGGAGTCAGCGTGCGCAGTGTGCACTACAATTATGTATATAGATCATGCTAACTTCCTGGACCCGAAACTTACCTCGTTGGGCAATCTGATTACGTACTCAATGTTTGCAGCCTCCCTCTGAGTTGCCTGTCGTTCCCCATCCCTTCGATCCACCTTAACTAGCCCTTTCCAATCGACGGGGAGTGTCTATTTTGTTGGTTAACTGAGGAAGTCCAATGTCCGTGTAGCGACCACAAATGTTGTCTTAGATAGGAAAGTGTGGACATCTATTTATGGTTGACGCATTCGGCAAAGCTAACTCCGCTATCATATATATACATCCGGCTTGTCACTCTGTCAACGAACACCGATCGCCATGTCCGACCTGTTCTACCCCGAGTTCATCATCGGCAACAAGTACAACACTGAAATACTCACGTTTATCCCAGAGTTACGGTACTCCATCTCTGCTCGCGCCAATGAACCTATGGGCATACTATACGAGGCCATGCCGCCCTCTGCCAATCCAACCGTCAAATGCAATCTGCCGCGACACTACATAGCTCATCTCGAGCGCTTTCTCTGGCGCTATTACCTCTTCTTCGGCCTGTACAACGTTTTCCATTTGAAGCAAAACGATCTGAACCGCCTTGGTCTTGGATTCATCCAGCGAATGCTGGTAATGATGGACACGGTGCTCGAACAGCTAGTGACTGGCTTCACAGACCCAGATGTCGAAGTCGACGACGAAACGAGGAACGAGTATTTCGACCAGTACCTCGTCACCGAATTCCTCGTTGGCCGTCACGACCCAGAGAGTGTCGACACATGGCGCAGGCACCCGCGGAATATTGACCACGACCTAGAGCGCATCGAGCCAGACTCGCTAGGTAAGTGGTACCGTCACAGTGGTGTTCTATTGCTAATACCACGTCCCTTAGACTGGAACCGGTATGACGCCGCCCTTGGTGAATTCCTCAATGGGCAGAAGTATCGCCGAACACTGTCCACTGTGAAGGGGGTTGACTGGAACCGGCTGCTAGGGGCAGTCAGCCAATGGTATGGACTGTCGTTACGCACCAGTAAGAAAGGAAAAGTAGCGGGCAAGGGTAAGTTGTGCACATGTATTCTATGGGCACAAATACTAATTACTTTTCATTAACGGAAGAGGAACGTCTTGTGATGGGTACCGCTGGCTTAGGGCTCTTCCCTCCCAGTGGGGATGACGAGCAGGATGCAGAGGGTGACACGGACCCAGATATGGTACCCCCACAAACAAGTAGAGCTAAGGATAAAGACGCTGAGGAGAGGGTACAGGGGGGTACAGGGGCCCATGAGACGACAAATGGAAAGGAGAAGGACAATGCGACGGTAATCGAGAAGGAGAAGGAGAGCGGAACGGCGAAGGAGAGCAAGAAGGGCAAGGAGAAGGAGATTAGAAAGGAGAATGACAGTCAGAAGGCTAGGGTAAAGGAGAGCGGTAAGGAGACGCAAGAGAAAAAGAACAAGGGGAAGGGAAAGCAGAAGCAGAAGCAGAAGCAGAAGAAGTTGATTGAGACTGAGGCAGAGGTCGCGCAGGAGATGGAGATGGAAGTGAACGTGGTTGACACCGCAAAGGCAGCGATAGGATTGCAGGTGTACGAGCGCGAAGAGAACATCGTCGTGGAAGGTAAGCCCCTTCATAACCTTCCTTGTTTTTATTCGGACGATAACTGCTAGAATAGATGTTGCTGGACCCTCCGACGTCCCTGTGCAAGATCTGGGCTCTGCCAAAATGCACAGTAAGTCGCATATTGCTTATGTCACAATCAACCAACTAATCGGTCTAGGTAAATCACCAACTCCGATGCCTCCCTCTGACACGCAGCAGGCGCATGCGCAGGCCGATCCACTGGACTTCATGGCTCTCCTGGATGGTTCCCTATGTGTGAACACCCATGGACGGTAGTGTCTGACCAGCAGGGGTTCACAGTACGAACAGTAGATTGTAAATATTAGCTGTCAGTGCAATGGCGATTGTCGCGCGAGGTACCCCTACGGATGTTCGGCAGGTTCGGCGCGTCTAAGCAGAAGCATATGTATGTCTGTAGGATGATGTGCGTCACCCCCACGGATGTTTGGCAGGTTTGCAGAATCGACACATGTCTGTGGTTGTGTATGGATGTTTGTAGTATACAATGTAGTACCTCCACGGATCTTCGGCACGTTGGGCGCATCTACACAGAGGTGTATTGATTTATGCAGTATAATACGAGGTTACTCCATGGATGATTGGTACGTCTCTACACGTAGCATGGGAAGTGTGTTGTATAAGATCCAGTGCCTCTATGGCTGTACGGCAAGTTTGGTGGAAGAGTACATAAGTACAAATGTGCTACATCATCAGAACACCTGAAATGTGGAATACCACTCATTCCAACATGTGCCTCTGATTTATGGTAGCACCAGGATGCGTTTGAGGCAACTATACCCAACGCTCATGTCATTAACCCCCAGATATGGGCTGTTGCATACGTTCAACAACATGCGTTAACCCTGAAGTCTTTGCAACAGTATTGTATCAATCGGTAAGCACTTGTTACAGATCACACACACAGGCAGAGTAACACGTGAAACCATTCCACATCGGGTAACATTAACGATTAGCCGTGGTGATATAGTGTGGACAAGTGTGGACGAGAATGCAGTTCAGCACAATGGGGTCCCACGTGGCCGGGGCTTATAATGATGTGTATGAGCATCCGCCCACCCAACGCATCCACGATGAACTACCACACATTCCCTTCCGGACGACTCAGTGACGACTCGCTGGTCGTCAGCGTCGACGCCACCCTCGAGGAGGTTTACCGAACACAGCCGACGACAACAGACATGATGGTCCTCTGTCGGCAAAATCCAGACAGTACCCTCAGTGAGACGGTCTTCCACTGTCCCCGGATATACGCACGGCCATTGCTCTATCTCCTTTTCCGCCGTTATGCCCTCGCGTTGGTCCTCAGGTACAAAGTACAGCTGAAGCTCGAGCCATCCAGGCGATTGTTGCTTCTGCAGCAAAACTTCATGCACCTGGATTTGATATGGAACCGCCTCGAGGACGAGTGCAGCAACGAGCGCGCGATGGGACCGAAGTGGCGGTCCATGAATTTTGACAGGTTCGTCGCAACTGAGGTAGTAGTGAGACGCCACGAGCCTGTCTACGTCAGCTGGTATCGCCGGACACGCAACGCCGACATGCCGAACATCAGTCAAGTCTTGCTTGAGGAGTTAGGCGAGTACATCACAGCACAGACATTAAACCGCTGATGTCTGATGTCGCATAGATTGGAACGTGTACCAGACAAAGGCGAAACAGCTATCCAATTTCTTTGGTGAGCGTTTTGGGGGTTTGATACCTCCAAGACTGCCCCCAGTCCAAGTTGCAAACTCGATACTAGAGGAGGCGGAACAGTGGTATGACGAGAAGCAGCGTCCCTTGATTGGTAAGTTCTTTATTGCTTTCACATTCGTATCGCACTGATTAAGGTTAAGATGACCCATATACAATGATATGGATTCAGTATGGGTGGCAGGTAAAGGACCCATTCGATCCCGTGCTAGTGAATGGCGTGAAGAATTACACGGACAGCAACGATTCTGGTGGACAGGACGAGGAAGACAGGGATGAGGACGGGGACAGAGATGCGGGAGAGGCGGGAGAGGAATCGATGGTGGAGGCCAAGGGAGCAGGCAAAGAAAGAGAAGGGAACGGGGGGCCGTCCAGTAAGTCACCAATCATATCTCAACGGTAACCACCCCCGACATACATCCAGCTTCGACCAATGTATCGCAGCCTCCAACAACCAGACGCAAACGCAACCGTTCTGGAAGCAGTGAGCACTTCCATATCAGCGATACTCTACCATTTACATTACTGGCAGATGTTGCTGCAGTTCCTTCCCCACCTCGTAAGAAGGCGGTGCGGGTCTCGACTACATGAATTACATAGTTATGTATCAGCGATTCGGGTATTCTTCCGCCATATATATGACCTATGAATAGGATCACTTCGTTAGTACACCCCAGAAGCATGTGTAGACCCGCCGAACCTGCCGAACATCTTTCGGGGTACCCCGTATTATACTA
Organism: Boletus reticuloceps; assembly: GCA_018397855.1. Classification (NCBI taxonomy): domain Eukaryota; kingdom Fungi; phylum Basidiomycota; class Agaricomycetes; order Boletales; family Boletaceae; genus Boletus; species Boletus reticuloceps. The sequence goes on from JAGFBS010000081.1 coordinate 101,322, forward strand.
CAGACATCCATACGCTTCTGTGTAGACGCGCCAAACTTGCCAAACATCCATATAGGTACTATACAGGAGTAGAAATTGACATTGCTACAATACAGGAGGGGAGGACATGTACCATCTATACGCATTATGGGATTCGCCCTTGTGGTGTAACCCTAACCCGCGCTGGCCGTTTACGAGGGGGGGAACGCACTACCGCGACATCTGAAGGTCATTTAAGGCGTCCGCTGTGAGCACGTGGAGTATTTCCGATATGGAACTAACTACTTACTGCTTCCCGAACGATCGCGCTTTACTCTCGCCACCCTGTCGGCTGTCTCTGGAGGGTGCGAGGATATCGCCGCTGCTGGATGCACGGTCAGAGGTCAGTCGTGTTGGAATCTGATAGGAGACTTACTGGATGCCCCAGCCTCATTATCACCTTTACCTGTTCCCGCACCCGTGTCCATGTCGTCCTCCCCTTCTTCACCTTCCTCCTCGTGCAGTTCACCACCATCTTCCTCCACACCTTCCCCACCTTCATCGCCCTGTTTGACCACCTCTCTGCCGCGCTGATCGTAGAATTCCTCATGCTGCACCACCACGGGGTCGAAGGGATCCTTTGTTTCCCACCCATTGTTTAACCATATCGTTGTATATGGGTCATCTCATCCAGCATTAGGGTATTACGACCACGAATACAGTAAATAGTAAAAGACTTACTAATCAAGGGACGATCCCTGTCATCATACCATTCCGTCGCCTCCTCCAGTATGCCCCTTGCGTAGTCGGTTGTGGGCTGCCTGGAGGGGGGCAAACCCCCAAAACGTACACCAAACAAACGGGGCAGTCGTTTTGCCTCGGCCTGGTAGTCATTCCAATCTGTGCAGCATCAGTGTTCTGACGAGACACTCGTGTGATACAAACCACTCACCCAACGCATCGACCGACATCTGACTGATGTTAGGCATCTCGTCCGTACGTTGCCGGCGATAAAGGCTGACATAGACGGGCTCGTGTCGCCTCACCAAGACCTCTGTGGCAATGAACAGGTCGAACTCCGTAGATCGCCACTTTGGTCCCATTTGGCACTCGGTGGTGCATTCGTGTTCAAGGCGATTCCATACGATATCCAAATACAGGAAATTCTGAGCGAACACCAGCCACCGATTGTATGGTTCGACGTCCAGCTCGTTCTCGAACTTGAGCACCAATGCGAGGGCATAGCGGCGGAAGAGCAGTTGGAGAAGTGGTCGCACATATACGCGGGGAAGGTGGAAGACCGTCTCTCTGTGCGTTCCATCTGGAGATGCCCGAGAGAGGAGCACCATGTCGGTCGTCGTCCGCTGTGTGTGGTAAAATTCCTCGAGTGCGCTATTGATGCTGACGATGAGGCTCTCTTCGTTTGGTCGTTCGGAGGGGAATACGTGGTAATTCATGGTAGAGATTTGGTGATATGTGCGGTGATAGGGTTCTGAGGGACACCACGATGTTGATGACTTATTATAAGCCCCGTGTACGTGGGAATTCCTTGTTCCAATCGGGGGTATGACGGTATCAACGGCATTGTTTGTCCATGGTTGCCGGTTCATGAATTAGGTTACGCGGCTGGGAGCATTGTAATGTATACACAGATATATCTAGTGTATTGTAGACAGCTGTGGACAGTGACGCCACTGGTAAGCTCAGCAAGTTCGTCACATCTACCATGTAGCTAGGTTAGTGTATAGAGCCATGCACAGTACCCTCAGTGATGTTCGGCAAGTTCGGCACCTATGGGGATCGTGTTTGAATACAGGTGCACCGCTTTTGCACCTTGTCGTTCGTGTACTACCTTACTGGCAAATCCGCCGAGTTTGAAAACATCGGTAATTGACATTGTATTGCGACGGTGACTCTCGTGATACTAGGAGTATAGTCATCCCAAGAGCAACTTTCGGTTGCAATGTGGAACGTGACTCGGTCACACGTAGGAAAGGGTGGATGCGTAGAAGATCTCTAAAGAACGCCCGAATGTGTTGGTCGATCTGTATGTCGATGTAGTATAGGTTCCATGAATGCAATACTCCGCAAGGTAACATCGAAGCAGAGCGCATCTACTTTACTTTCAGATTTAATGTCCCGTTAATGTCCCGTGTATTGAGCCTGACTGGACCTAACAAAAACGCGGTGATCGACGGCCTGGGGCATCGAAGCTAACTGAGCCTGACAGAACATCAGTAATCGCGCTCTAAGAAGTTCATCTTGCAGCATCGAACCTGACTGAACCTGACCGAACCTTGGTAATGAATAGCCCAGAATTTCTGCAGAATCGAGCTTGACCGACCCTTGCTCGTGGGGCTCTAAAGCAGCCTGTTAGCAGCATCTCACCGTGTCGATCTACAATGTAGATCTATTCGGTTTACAGCAATCTTACATTAAGCAAGGTATAGAGATTCAGAGAACTTAATATACAAGAGCATTCAGAGTGCCGCAAGGGCCAGTATTACTGTAGTTGGTTGGATCTATCCCAATGGCATGCGCCTTATCAGTATGTAAAGGTGTCGTCGGAACGCTGGCATGTCATTCTCAGTTAAGTTGGTGACATGTGCCCCTCTAAGCACTGCGGCTATTTGCGCAAGAACCCAGACACCACAGTCATATCCATTCGACTGACGAGGCTTTGTCTAGAGTAAACATGAGTGATGGCACGCGTGTGCCGCAAACATCCACTCACAAGCACCGGACTGGCCGTCCATACTCCGAGGTCTCGACGAGGGATGCTGGCGTTGCTCAAGGCTATCGAGGAAAGCCGGCCTATTAGCCGCTTGATATGCTGCACGAATAGAAACGAATATTGACGAATTGGCTTCATACTAGGGCCGAAACATACCTCGATCTCAGTCCTCCAGGGATTATGTTCGGAAAAACTATCAAATAAGTCGATTCGCTTGACCGTGAAGTCGATCCTGCACATGACCCAATGACTGCTCGTGGGACGATGTATCGGGAGGATCCAGACAGGCTTCTCCCAATATTTTGTTCTTTTGGTGTTTCGCCACAACACATCGTCGCTGGCTCCCTGGCGGATGAACTGCATAATGTACGAGGAGATGACCAACACATCCCTTGGTCTGGGATTGAATTCAGAGTATAACAGGGCAGCGCAACCGTTGATGCAAGTGTCGTCCAGCAGTGCAGTTGGCGAGATCAGTCGGTTGATGGCCACTGTGTCGAAGGCAACAGAATTGAACCCATCCTGGGCAGGGCGTATGCGTGGGCCAACCACATCAGTATGGATCATGGTGTCGACGGCGATATCAAGTGAATCGTTGATTGTTTCCTAGAAATTGATGGTTACAGCTGCGTGCAATCTTCAGCTAAATGTTTCTCACCGGTGGGATTTGCCATTCGATGTGGACACGGAGTGAGTCTACAGATTCCCTGGAATCTTGAGGGGTGACGTTTTGGGGGGATGCGTCGTCTCCAGATGGCGAGATGTGCCGGTCAACAAGTTGGATGGGTGGATCATATTGGTTGGACTTGGAACTAGCTGCTGGTAGTGAATGGAATTTCACTCCGAGTCCGGCCTGACCGTTGATCAGACGTGTGCCATTTCCTGGTCGAAGGAACGAGTCAACGGTTTTCTACTGTACAAGGTGGAAAGCCGACACACCGGATGTAGTCTTCTTCTTCTTTGCTGTCAGCTTCCTGAATGGCATGTCATACCATTGGCTCAGGGCGTCCGCAGCCTTGAGATATTCTCCCCGTGACTTTGTCAAGTTGTCTATATTGTGTTCGTACGTTGAGCCACTGAGGATGTCACCCAGCGCTGTATCATATGCTTCCCAGTCTTCGCCAATCCATCGCCGACTTAGCGCAAGGTCTGATGAAGCATCATGCTACTCACCAAGCGTGAATGGGTCCATACCCTCGAGGTCCAAATCGATGTTTTCTGGTTGGAATCGCCAGGCGTCGACGTGTGTAGGGTCATGGAATCCAACGACGAACTCCGTTGCAAGATACATGTCGAATAAAGGTATTCTGGAACCCTCCTTCAGGTCCTTTCCAAGCCTTAAGCACGTGAGCAGAAGCTGCTCGATCACGGTGTCCATGAGCACAAGCATGCGCTCGAGGAATGTCTTGCTCCCTGCTTGTAGGTTCTTTCGAGGTCCGCGGCTGAGCTTCATGTAGAGTGTATGAAACAGATAAAAGCGCCATAGGAAGCGCTGGACATGATCGTGGTAAGCGGCAGGAATTTTCGTCTTGACTGTCGTGGGGCTGTCGGGGGTGGAAGGTGTCTGCATCACCAATGCCACCGTCTCTCCTGGTGTATGACGGATAGTGTAGATGAGCTGGGGTATGAACTCCAGTATGCTGGAGTTATATGTATTTGTGGAACCCTCTGATGGATAGAATAAATCGGACATTTGGGTACGGTAGTGGGTGGTGATGGCGATGGAAAGAGAAGAGTGGCGATGGCTAATGTGACGCGACGCGACGCGTGGTGTTATGCGTTCACCGCTTGCCGACACGTAAACAGTCACGTGGATGATTTACCTTAGGCTGAACGTCGTTGTGTGGACAGATAACGACGAACATTTAGTGAGCTATGCTGCTGCGGCACGACGAGTCAACGACCACCAAGAGAGACAGTAGAACCCAGTCGTCGTGGACGGGACAACAGGCTCGGTGTATTTGCCTATCAAGAGCCAGCAGGACTGCGGGCATGTCAGCTTGAATATACAAGACAAATATCTCACCTCAGTCGTGTTTCACAGGGCAGCGGTGGATGCTCACTCTGTGAGGGACGTCTAATATATGAGAACGGAGGATGTATATCGTAGACAAGAGCACGAATACAATGGGGTAGGCATGAGTACAGGTTGAATAATGATGCTCGGGCCACGCCTAGATAGAGCTATCGTATCAAAAAGGCTAACGTGAGGGGTTAGATGGATGATCATATCACAAAAAAGGATAAATGAAGGAACGGTACGACGGTATGAGCGGGCCGTAGCCTACTGGTTGGGCTGCCCCGTGCTTGTTATAACACCGTACCTCTGCCGGACCTTTTGAACCCTCCGAACCTTTTCCGTATCTTATGCCTCTCCGTGATGTGATTGCATGCAGAATACCAAGCCATGATACACCGGTAATAATAACTGAGTAACCTACCTTGTTGCGAGTGGATTTTCCGGAGGTGCTGGCGTGTACTCTTTGGATGAAACAGGTCACTCCTTCTGCTTCTTTGGCTTCTGTGACTGGCTGCCATGGCTGACTATCATGTAGAAGCAAGGGTGTGTTCGGTCATATTAGAATAGTACCTCCACTGATAAGTTCGGCAGGCTCTCAATGTGTATGCAACTACGGGGTATGATATACCATACCGCCACCAATGTTCAACGTGTCGACATATGTGAATCCAGAGAGTACCATTACTGATCTCGGCAAGTTCGGCGCGGTATACTACTATGATGTATAGTGCGCACTCAACCCACTGACAAGTTCGGCGCATTCAGCGCTTTGTCCATGTGCATAAATTGAATCCACACATGTATACAGCGAATTGCAGATGAGCCCGTCGGGTTCGGCGTATGTACATATGTAACTAGGTAATGCGGTATCGTAGGCGAGGTTCGGCAAGTTCGGCAAGGTCGGTGGGCTCTCCACGTGTACCTAATTTATTATGTCCGTGGCACTATTATTCGAGCCGAGAAGGTCCACGGGTAGTTCCACGTGACAACAAGTCCCACACTTTAAATCCACCAACTTGGAGCACGTCCGTCCCACCTACCATCACCACTACCATCCATCCCATCCCCGACCACCATGCCACACAGAGTTCAACGCGGGTTCACCCTTTGTAACCACACGTGCCAGCGTCGTCAGTGCAAAACTAGACACGGTCGTATCCTCTGGGCTAAGGAAGGTAGCTCTGCAATGCGCCACTCGAAAAACAAGAAGCTGCATCCGGGTTGCAAGTTTCCTTGCCCGGTAGCAGTCAACGAGGATTATACACGTAATTCTACCGAGGAAGACCACGCCGTGGAAATCAGAACGATGGTCCTGGCCGGCTCGTCGTCAAAGGCCATCGACGACACCTTTTCCAAGCGGATACCCAAGTGGAACGTGGGCCTTGTGAACTGGCGTTTGCTCGTGACGCAGAGGTCTGTATGTGGTCATGACTGACTAGGTTAATCTAATCCAACAATACAGCTCTGAGACACACGGTCATAATGACGATGAGATGGACGTAGACGAGAGCAACGAGGACCACGAGGAGGAGGAGGGCGATGACGATGACGATGACGATGACGATGACGATGACGATGACGACAACGACGACAGCGACGACAGCGACGACAGCGACGACAGCGACGACAGCAACGACAGCGACAACGACAACGACGACAACGAAAATGAGAGCGACGACGACGACGTGGTGATGCAGGGATTGGCGGTGACCGATGATACAAGCCGTTCATCGTCCGCAGGGCTATCGTGCCCCTCAGATTTCGTGTACTCCTACGGTATTCCCGACACAATTCCAAAGGCAGCCCGCAAGTTCAGGCTGTTGTACGTCCCTGACCCCAGCCGCACACGTTCAAGTCGCGAGCACGCTATGATCGACCTAGGTTGGGTCAGGCGTCACCTCACGGCCGACCAGCTAATGTCCATTCTGGGACTAAAGGGTATACAGTACAAAGTCGCAAAGCCCACCAAGGTTGAGCGAAGCGTTTCAGGAACCTTGACGTTGATGACGGAATGGGTGAGTTGCATTCTCTGATGTCCTCACGACATTGACATTTGTGAGCCTAGCTATGGCTTATTCTATGTCTTGCGGAATACCGCGTCAAAGGTGAGAAGGTCTTCGAGGTATCCTACATGCCGTGGGAGCAGTTCAAGGCCGTCCTCGTCAACCCCAGGGCAAGCGCCGAGAACCAGCAAAAGTGGGCCCTGATTCGTACTCAAGGCTGCATAATCGGCGGTATGGATTATACCATCAATACTACGTACGTTGTCCAAAAAACTCATCGATATGCCATTGTGATCAATCTCGCAGCTCGCCAAACTCTGCATACGGCCTCGATGGAGCAGAACGCGAACACTATGAGCGTACTCTCGCCATCCTCGCTCGCGTCGTTCCGCTATGGCCCCCAGCTCCCACACTTCACATGGCTGGTCAGAAGTGGAGGACGGTGAAGATCCTAGAGATGGCCGCGTACCAAAATGGTTGGGCTCGACCCCGCACCGATATCCTCGAGCGCCCCTGCGATATACCTGCGGGAACTGTGCTGAAACGCAGCCATAGTGACTGCGGTGAGTGTGTGGTCCTGCCGGAGCAGTCGATCACGGCATCTGGCGCTGTGGCAGATAGAGCACGTCAGCGTCTGAACGTCAT